>OY365808.1:28894068-29019068 GCA_959347315.1 Bimastos eiseni | reverse complement strand
ATTTGCATCTGGTAACTATTAATTCGTCATCTTCACGCAATCCCTACAATCGATTTAACTTAGTCAACCGCTTTCAATCGCAATCTATTTTACAAACACTGAGGTGCCTTGAAAACTGCAATTGTATTTTTTTCAACAATCATCAATCATTTTTCGGAAATAGCCGGTAATGTACCCATGATTGACCTGAACGGCTCATGCAACTGACTCAATCAAACAATTGAAATTCGATGCTGCATCCAAGCGCTATAACCCATCTCATGACGATTAGACGGTGAACTGAGCCTTCTTCAATTGATTCCAATTCCAGTGGAGCAGATATTTAACGCTTTCTCTCTCGCATCGACGAACGACGAGCAAATAATGGATCTATAATATGCGCCTCCATTTTGCACTTCCTGCTCCCAGTCCTAGACCCCGGGACGAGTTCTCACTTTTAGCCCTCTCTTCCTCTTCGTTGGCGTCCCTCTATATACTCCTTCTCCCTTAGCCTTATCCGATGCATTGACACCTCGTCTTCCTGTAGGAGGAATATCGACTCATCCTGCAAGACATATCACATATGAGCCATAGGTTCACGTAGCACCGAATCATTTCCGCCTTTAGGCTTAATGGAATCGATAACAGACTCAGAGGAAATCGAACTCTACAATATCATAAGTCTACGACATCTCGTGCATACAATATAAAGAACAAAAAAAACTACGTACATCTATGTGAATATTATGCAATCTAAATATCTCCGTAGCAAAGGCATTGCATTTCGTAGTAAATATATAGCCCAAATGAAGCGAAAGTTAAACCTGTTTGGACACATTTGCAGAATGAAGGACAATAGGCTAGCGAAGACTGTGTTGTTTGGAGACATGGATGGAAAAGCAACAAGAGGACGGCCATGTAGGAAATGGATTGATGATATGAAAGAGTGGAGTGAGGAGGAAATCTACGTGTTGACAAGGAAGGCGCAAAACCGGAAGACTTGGAGAAAATGTGTCGAAGTTGCATTTGACACCCATGGGCAATGGACCCAGAGAATGATGATGATGATGATTACGATGATTAAGATGATTAAGATGATGATGATGATGATGATGATGATGATGATGATGATGATGATGATGATGATGATAGCCTAAATTGTCTGGCTATATGTCCGAATCTATTGTCCGTAGCGTTTGCCGGTGTGGCACACTATACCGGTCAATAAAGCTGACATCTTTTTCTTACAAAAGCTCTCGTTTACGTACAGGTGCTGCATAGATTAACGCGTTGCCTACACGTTATGCACGCAGTTTTAATCATGTGCCCCCCGTGCCTCTGCTGCATGCCATAGACTTACACAGAACACGAGTGCCTTTCGTTCTGATATGACATGGAGGCGCTACACAAAAGATAGGACCTCGTCAGAATACAAGAGAATGCGATATATAAAATCTCAATGGCCTATTCTTAAATTTAGGCATATGGAAAAATGGGTTTAATTGCTAAATTTATATCACTGTGCAGTTAGAATACAAGCTTAGTTAGAATATCTATAGTAGTGCACCAATGCGTTGAATCAATCTTTATTCTCATTATTAATTGGCGTCAGTCTCAGGGTACGATATAAAGCAAGACAGTGTTGTGTGGCACAAGGATTGAATTTAGGTAAGATTAGCATCGTCCTCTGTATCCATTACGCAAGAATAGCCTACGTTTCTGCTCAGTAAGCAATTATATTATAATTTCGCCATAATATCATCAAATGAAGAATGTGTGGAGAGGTAGGCCGCCTACATTGAAATCAATACTCAAAAAGAACCAAAGTAGTGAAAGTGATCGTAGCATAAAAACGAAGTCACGATGCAGATAATAATAGACGACCGATTCAATGTAAATAATGATGACAAATGATAATTAGTGAGTGTGTTTTTACCTTTGGCTTCATTCAGCGTTCGACAAATGGTCGCCACTTCGACGAAAACCAGGAAAACGAAACAATTACTTAAGTTTTGTAGCATAGCTGGATGTTGTCAGTGAACTTCTAAAGCGCCATCCGTTGTCCGTTGTCAACGGCAACGGCTGATCAAAGAAGACAGCGAATGGACCAGAATTCTGCTTCCTCTTCTTCTTCTTCTTCTGCGTCGGTGCCAATCGAGCTGCATGGAATGACGGAGTCAGTGGGACATTAACTGGACACCGGAGAAAGAGAAGATGATGCCAGGCGTAAATGGGTCCCAGCGATGGAGGAATGAAGGAGCAACGAACCACGCAGCAACGAACGATGCAACTGCAGCAGCAGCAGGAAAAGGAGGAGGAGGAGGATGCGGTCAATTCCATTCTTTGCATCTTCTACTGAGCGATGCACATCGACAGACCATTTCAGTGCACGCAACATATATAATTATGTATGTACGTGAGTATCTATGTATGCGTGTATGCATGTATGCACGTATGCACGCATGCAGATATGTACATATGTACGTATGTATGTATGTGTGTGTGTATGTATGTATGTATGTATGTATGTATGTATGTATGTATGTATGTATGTATGTATGTATGTATGTATGTATGTATGTATGTATGTATGTATTTATGTACGTATTATCCCTGACGAATAAGCAATCGCGGACCAAGAAGTGCAACCTTACCAGGGTGCAGTGTGGTGGCGAATGGCCACACAATTGAGAAAGCCCTATTCTGTCTGCGTGTGGAACCACAAAGTCGCCTACATGTATGTAGGTCGAGCAAAGCGATTGGCGACCAGAGCTGGCCCAAAATTAAGGCAAGGAACTCCCGAAGATAAGCTGTCGGTGATTGTCGAACATCTGTGCTCCTATCTACATGTAGGTTGCTTTATCCATAGAAGCAAGTCACGGGCAGTGTCAAAAGAGAGAAGATTCAAAAGGACAGGTAGCTTAAATCACTCCTCAACATATCTTAGGCATAAGCGTAAATTGGTTAATTTTAGACATTATTCTGGTCCTTGGCGCAATTACTATTGCATTATGTTGATTCTTGTTAGAGTATGCGTTGTTGATCAACTAAGTTGCAAACTTTTGGCCGTCTATAGCAAACATTTCATGACTAACAAAAGGTATTCCCACAAGGGAACCATGTGCCCGTAATGCATTGTGTTATAGGCCCATAGTTTTTCATTGAATTTATCACCGTGAGGGGAGTGGGAGACGACCGCCGGTTTAATATCCGATACGAACCTGGTCTGGTCATAGGACGAGGGTAGAACATATCAACGTCTCATATCCTTGGATAGAGACATCATAGGGTACGTATCAGGTATTAAATCGATAGAAATCACACTTTTATCTTAGCCAAAGGGCCGAGAAGAGAAACTTAACTTTTTATCAGAGGTAGGCCCTATTTTATAGCGTCTCTTGGCTTCAAAGAAAAAGCTTTTAGTGGTTTATCTTGCTGTCGTAATAACTGTGGAATATCGGTCATAGGCCCTACACAGAAAGGTTACTTCAAAGTAAGAAATTACTCAAAATAATTCTATTTATGGCTAAGTCATTTATCATGTATAATATATATATATATATATATGCGCAACACAGCCTGCTTTCCATCTGAGCCTATAGTCATCAATTTTTATTATGTTCTGCCATCTACCGGTTCTGGTTAGAAAGACACTGACGGCGTCAAAATTAATGGTTAACTGTAGCAATATAGTACTCAGTGGTTAAATTCGACAGGATCCCGCCGGATCTGAGAACAATCACCTATGGAGTGGCGTTTTGGAAGGGTTTCTTTAGATGCTGGGTGTAGCCCACGGATTAAATTTTGAAACATCAGTCCCACGCAGATACATTTCAGTGTAGTTTATATCCCTGTAACAGCTGTCTAAATCCGCGTGTTTCACCATTACCGTCTGTGTCACATACTTTCCAGTCTGCCTGACGCCATAAGCGGCGAAGCCTTGTCAATAGGCCTATGCACACGTGTGGATTTTATGAGCAGTAAACTGTAAGATATTTACATACATTACCGTTTCAAACTGTCTTTCCATGCAATCATCGCCAGTAGACATATTTTTCCTTTCCTTAAAATAAGCACAAATATTGTTTAAGAACGCCGTGCTGCAATCCAATACAGGAAGTCTTTTGCCCAAATATTTAATAATCTAAAGAGTTCGGATAGCTCAATTGGCCAGACATAAAACTACTACGCCAAAACAGGAACATATATATATATAACCATTGTTATTAAATCTTTGATTTGTAATAACTTCCTGTTCAGTATATAATCTGCTTTAAATTTGATTCATAGTTTGCAAAACACAGAACGCTGGTTTGCCACAATATTTAATTCAGTTATAATTTTTTAATTGTTTCTAGACGGTCGATTATTCAATCAATTTGTTTGCGTATAGGCCTACCTCTAGTCGCTGATATCATTATCTTCTTATCTTTATCTTAATCCAGTTGTTATATGAACCCACATGAGCCGTGTGCTGCTTCTCTTCTCAGCCTCTCTAGGGTATAGGGACTCGATGACGGTCTCGTATTGGTGCGCCATCGATTGATGCCTTAACTGTGCATTAGATATCGGCGCAATAAAAGTTACCGATTAATAATTAATTGAGAACCGACGTAGAGCTAAGAACAACGCACAGGAAAGCCTACACCAGAAGGATCTAGATAATTCCTCGACCCTCATCCCCGTTCCTCATCCGACCGTGTACCTGTCCTTCTGCGTTTTGTTCTCTGTCTTATTATATGTATCTGTCTTCATACGTGGGTATGTGTGCGTGTGTGTATAGTTGGTTGATGATGTTGATCGGATGACTTAATTTCCGGTTCATTAGAGGAGGTGGAAGATGTCTTCTAATCTTTTCCTGAGGCGGTCATTCCCAGTCATTCGTCTCTTTATAGCTGAAAAGAAATTCTTCGTCGGAACCCTTAAGCGTCTCGTGTCCACTGCTCTCCTATACATTCAGAAGTCCACGTATTCTATGGACGGGCACCGACTTGGACTCGGGTGATTGATTGGCAGTGACGTCAGACGCGTGTAGTATAGAAGACACCAGAGGATGTCTACCATATCCCAACCAATTAATCAGATCAGCAGTCATTCTGAATAATTAACCAAACCAAACTTTATAGGCCTACACTGTAATTAATCATCCTTCTTTGATTAATTACAACCTGTGGCCTCTGCCCACTGTTTCCAGCTCCAACACAAGGACGACAGAAATGTCATTTCCAGGGCGCATTGACTCAACCAACAGTGACCAAAAACATATGCGGTGTAAGCATTTGTCCCTATTGAGATTGACACAATTGTGAATAATTTTTTATTAGCTAATTACCTGATATTGTACATGCGGTGTTCCGAACTGCTTCTTCTAAACGAAAACGATATACATATAGGCCTATATATTCTTATATAGCAGGTTGGCACACCACAGCCTGATACGATAACAAGTAAGCTAATGATAATAAAATTAGCTTACTTGTTATGTTATATATATAGTGTTATATTACATAATATTATTATATATTTAAGTAATTAATCCGAATAATCCCATCTGATAGTTACGACGACTAAATGATAACATGGATTACGCGAGTCTCAAAGATTGATCAATTATGAACGTTTGGTTGGGATTGAAATTTAGGATGTGAAACAATCGCCATTAGGCCTGAATAATAAGTTGAAAGACGCCGACAGAGGAATTGCCTGTTTTGAGCAATTCCATTGAAATTCAACAATACCGACAGCTATTTGCATGGTAATTACTGGTTAGGAGGAAATGTGTGTATGTTTGTGGATGGATGCCATTGGACGAAAATGAAATTTAACACAAACTGTCTGAAAGTTTCGATGGAGATGGGGTTGTGACTTTAACGTAGTTCTTACACTTAATACGAGTCGACGTTGTCACGTCAAAACTCAGAACTAGACGTTATAAAAAATAGGTTTATTATGCACCTTATAACTTACGAATTATTTACACTCGCACGCAGAGGCAATTGGTAGATCTGAATTTTCAATGGTCTCCGGTATTTGAACCATTCTATGACCAATTTGGGAACCGGTTAAAGTTAATAGGAAGTTAGGAAAACAGGCACGCGGAATCGATTTCTGGCGTCCTTCCAAAGGCTAACCCTAGCACAAAGCGTCAGATTTTCAGATGTTTAATGCACATGGTCACAGCATCGAAACTGATCGAAATGCGAATTATTAGCTCAGTATGCTAAGCGAGTGTGCAAGCAGCGAGTTGCAATTGCATTCAAAACTGCAACCAAACTAAAACAAACTTAGAAAACTCTTTACAAGCATGAAAAGTATCTGTTATAATTATTAAAGACGGCCGCAACTAGCCCAATTTTCTCCGCTGACCACTATCTTAATTTTGGGTTAGCTAATCTGGTGAGTTTCTAATAGGGGCTATTGTTTCTTTAAAACGTAGTGCATGCATTTCATTGGTATCCCAATTTCTTAGCCTCTGTATACTATCGTAGGTCTTTATTGATGTTGCATAGGTACTATTATAGGAGAAGAAGGCGTATTTAAATGTCTGTAATGTTGTCATGGTCGATGGTCAGTTTCAACATGGCCCAGACTTTCGATCGTTGCAATTGAAATTCTTGAAATTTGATACCGCCCTTTTTCCAACATCTTTTGCTCAGATGTGCATACACACACCTCGTCGGCACAATTGCAGTTGTACTGCAGAGCAATTGTGCGCGAAGGATTTTCTCAAGGTCCCTACACAGTGTCTGACGCCTCGGACGAGAGTCGAACCCGCTCAAACAGCGCACACAATTCGTTACTGGCCGACCGCTTTAACCGATCAGCCACCGTGCCACACACGTGCAATGTTGAGTGTCTGTGTGCTTTATTTTTATGTATTTAAAATGTTAGAGCTAACTACTGCAGCTGTGAATTATCCGATGCCGTGCTATATCTGACTATACATGTAGATATACAGATATATTCTATTCTATTTACGGATTTACAATGCGCCTCTCACAGTACAACCTAATCAGAGGCGCTCCCAGTGCGAAAAACCCCTAGAGAAAAGAAAAGTCTTAAGAGAACGAGCAGAAACAGTTGTGCTACTATAGATAAGATTGTAGCACGAGTCGCAGCAGGAAGGCTGTTCCAATCACAGCAGGAAGGCCAACAGAGGCATAGTGCTCTAATATTTTAAATACATAAAAATAATGCACACAGACAACGGAGTCCTCTCCGCTCTTTAGACCGTCACGATCTTCTAGTACCGCAGTCTAGAACTGCCACAGCTCAGCATCGTGACGATGCTGAGCTGTGGCAGTTCGGCAGTGCGGTACTAGAAGATCGTGACGGTCTAAAGAGCGGAGAGGACGTCCGTTGGTAGCTGAGATATAGCTATAGATATTTGTAATGGGAACTGAGATGTATCCATTGGCCACGGAGTGACCCTTTAGATTGACCAAGTGTTTTTCATTGTGCATGCTGAGTGATGTACAGATAGATCTTTGAATACAGTCAACCTCAGAGACATTCGATTCTGCTATTACTCCTTTATAGGACATAGGCCTACGTACATGTAGTTTACAATTATTACAGAACTACAAATCTAACAGGCGTTTGTCATCACGGGTCTTTCCTTTTAGCAAATGACCATTTTAGAACTGGAAGCTGTCTTCCTATTCACGAAGCATCATTTTATTAGATAAACTGGACGGTTTAAAATGCTGGATATAAGTTAACTCATGGTAACTTCATTTATTGGACAAACTACTGACACACCAAAGTAAGTTGACTTTTATATAGAAGCATCTCGAGGCCTTAGCCATATTTTTCCGAGAGTAAATGAATTCCTTACACGGAAACTGATGCGATCTGGATATGTAATATATATATATATATATATATATATATATATTATTTTCGTTCTTGTTACGTCGACCACGAATTTATAGTTGAGGCTTCGGCGGACATTCAGAAATTAACCTGATCGAGCGGACAATTCTTAGGTAAATGAGTATCGTCAGAACCTATATATATATGCAGTGTAGACGAGTGTGTAGTATAAATATGTATATATATATGTATATATATATATACCAAACTCTCGTCTACACTGCTGACATCATTGGACTACGTGTAGTTGGTCGAAGGGGAATTGACTGGTATCCGAGGTAAATGTAGGCTTACGAATCAGTAAATGTGCGTTCAGTGGGACACGAAGTCTTAACCGGTTGGAGTGAGTTATCCTTCCGCCAATCAATCGATCTCTGAAGAAACATCTGAGCGTAGGACCTACTTAGAAGTTATAAGACTGCACGGCGTATACGTATATGTATACGTATGAGCTTAGTGAATGAATGCGTAGCACAATGATTAGTCCGAGTGTGGGATTGTACATGGACAAAAATTTAGCTGCAGATCGTTCAGTGACCTATATGTCGTTTCCCACCTCATGAATGGGGTAAATCTGGCGTACACAGAGGAGAGTAGGCCTATGATATTTTTACCCTCTCTACGACAGTAAAAAAATCTTAACGGTTTCGTTCAAGCCCATCTTCTGTGTCCTTTTCCGTTGCATGGGGTCCTTGCTTGAGTCACGTTCTATTCCAACCTAAGAGACTTTTCTCTTTAGGCGGGGTTAGATCGGGAGCGCCTCTAAATAGATAGGCCTAATCCCGAAAGCGCTAAATAAATTCCTTAAATGAAATAATGCGTACATAAGACAACAATAATAAAAAAATGGAATTATTATAACAGCAACGACGATGATGATGACTATGATGACGATGATGCTTGGTTATTTTTTCGAGTCCCGATGGCTAAAGTGAAAAATTCCTCCGAGATAATTAAATGTTATCGCCATGAAAAGAGAGGGACACGGTTTCTCTAAGTCCAATATGTTGGAGGTAAGGGTAACCCGCGACACCCCCCCCCCACACAGTTCACTCTGATGCCTCCAGCCTAGGACGATCGATATACTTCGTATGTAGTTATATCTGGGAGGGGACATATGCCTCGATTGCCTTCCGCTCTTCCTAACAAAATTACTCTTGTCAGCTCGATCCAATGAAATGGTAATATATACGCACATATATATTTAGAAAATTATGTACATACATATGTTTATACAAGTATATATGCCAATGTATTCATATATATATATATATACATATATACATATATATTTATATACACATACAAGGCCCAGACATAGGAAAGATTCAGTTGTTGATCGTTCATCGGTATGAGTCAATCGACCACGTCTCCTGTCACCAGCCAAGAACATTATCGCTATGCTGCGGTTGCGTATGCAACTGTGCATACATACATATATATCTGGGGATGTGTCCCCCGCGCTCCCTTACAAAATCACACCTTAAAATCAAATTGTAATATGTATGTATGAGGTGTCCCAACGCTCTTTCCCCGCATGCTAGCAAGCGTATGAACGTGGCCGTTCGGAGGGCGGGGAGCATTAACTGTACACAAGGTCTTCCACGCTTGTATTAGTCTGGGAGTGTACGTCATTCACTAAGCTTATTATTACAATTTTCGTATGTGCAGTTTACGTGTATTCGAGCCAAACCGTTCACAAACAAAAGGAGTGTTTAGAACACACTGAGGTTAAGAAATTAGCAGAGATACCAACCGTTAAGTTCATTGTGTGCTGTGGATTTTCTGGCATAGGATATATATATATATATTGTAGGGTAAGTGCTCATGGATTAATAATTGTTGTGGTAAGTTCTTTGTCTTAAGGTATGTATAGGTCCTATCTCACGGTCAATATA
This sequence comes from Bimastos eiseni, assembly GCA_959347315.1. Taxonomy (NCBI): domain Eukaryota; kingdom Metazoa; phylum Annelida; class Clitellata; order Crassiclitellata; family Lumbricidae; genus Bimastos; species Bimastos eiseni. The sequence goes on along the minus strand of OY365808.1, from coordinate 29,009,316 downwards.
ATATTCTAAAACGTAGGCATACATGTATGTGCTTGAGGAGATAGAGAATGGACCTCCATGAACATATTGAAATCGACAGTGCGTTCATCTGTCGCAAAGACAATCGACGCGACTTTTTGGAAACATAATCGGAAGACAAAGCAGCCCAACGCATAACCAGCATCGGTGGCTCAGTTCCGAATGTCAGTCATCCATGTTGGTGCTGCGGTTCGATTCCGGGCCGATGCACATCTTATCGCTGGGGAATAAGCTGGTCTCCACGATGTGACCGCTTTTGTGTGGCCTTGCTGTATACCCGCTTCCCGCTCGTTCTAAGTTAAAATATCGGAAATCTCATCCCAATCCCTTATTTATTGCCTTCGTCCCTACCTTTCGACCATGTCTGCCTCTGTCTGTCTCCGCATTCTGTTCGTCCATCCATCCATCCATCCATTCTGTGATAGGCTATAGGAGTATGTCTACACTTTCACGCGATAACCTTCCGAATACGTACAACTACAGAGTGGACTTACGTGTATTTGAGCAACATTATAGACTGAACGGGATCCTTTGTCCGGACGAATCTCCTTTTATCCAAAGACTAAAATATAGAGACCTAATCAATGCCTGTAACGTGTGATCTACTCCACCAGCTGTTCTGTGTTCTCTCTCCCTTCACCTACTGTTCTGCCTGGAATCCCAGTTCTTACTTTTATTTCGAAACTTAGGATTAACTTAACTATTCTGCTTGATTATTGTAAGCTGACTGCTTCATATATCTTCCCACGAGACGAAGAGAAAAACATCTGCTTCACACAGAGAAATATGCACTCATGTGTCCAGTATATGCATAGCTCCAATAGACAGTTTACAAATGGGATTCAAAACGAGGGTGATCGGTATAAGCGTAATTATCGGGGCTACGAGTACCCTAACTTTTTGGACTAGGGAATACCGTGTACCTCCATCGTATCGTATCTGAACATGTATATACAACGTCAGAGGTACTACGCTTCATATTCTCATAAGATACGATGCTCCTCCTCTTCCTCCTCGTTGTCCTCCTCCGCCACCTCCCCTTCCTTGTCCTCCTCCTCCACCTCCTCTTCCTCCTCCTCCTCGTCGTCCTCCTCCTCATTTCTCTTCCTACTTTCCTTGAGTTGAGTTCTGAAGACTCGACAGAATTCTTCGGAGCATCATCATCGTCTTGATCACCAGCATGGTCAGATTAATTGCTTGACTAACCAACTATTATTTTTGTGGGTGTTATTTTGTTGTTGTCATTGTTGCTGCTGTTTTCATTGTTATTTTATTATGTGTACCCTTATTTAATAACTACTTTTTATCATTAGTTTATGACATTAGTTTATGACATTATTTTTAACATTATTTCGTTATTTATATTGCTATTGTTATTATTATTATTTGTATAATTTTTTTGGCCCTGAGGTACTTCATTCCCCCAGGGACTTAGAGATTATTAAATTATGCGAAATTGTCTGGATAGTCAGGCCTCATCATCAGGGCTTGAAGAGAAGGTACTATTAAATGCGACAAGATTGTATCGCTGTATGGTGATAGACAGACGTTGGAAAAGGAAGATTGACTCGCGCTTGTCACCACTAATAGAAGAGATACGGCTGCCAATTTCATTGATGAAATCCGAAGCAGAAGGGTTCAGAGGGTCAAAGGTCTCGATGGCCACAGGTTGAAATATGTAGGATGTAGGCAGCCCACCATATTTCTGGGTTTTGCGATTGGTCGCCTGCATCGATGCCGGCCCCACCAAACCGGCCGTTGGTGTGATATATGAAGCGGCACAAGTATGCACAATCGTGGCATCCCACGCCAAGTATTTTCCGCATGACCAGGGTACGAGGGTTGCCCCGTCAGGCCTTTTGCCATCGGATCTAAAGAGGCCCGCCGGTTCCCTGATTCTTGGACTATCTGCTCGGAGGAGGGCACGCCATATGATGTCGTTTATGACGTGGTGACGTAGGGAACGACCCAGGGCCCTCCTACAAACGAAACCGTGGTGACCCTCGGGACCAACCTCATCGCCGCAGTGACATGTATGACGACTACATAAATCCAATCCCAGCCTCAGGCCCACTGCCACCCGGACCGCCTCATTGTCAAGTACGAGGCCACACGCGGCAATCGGAAGCGCGGACAGCCAGTCAGCTGAATGAGGACTGCTTACAGCGTCCAGCCTGACTTGACTGACCAGACCGACAGCGCACCGGTGGATTTCCGCCTTATCCTTATCAATCAGAGGCCGGTCCCAAATGCTCTGTTTGACGGGCAGAGGATGCATAATCGCGGGCAAGCTGTCTCATCGTACTTCCATAAGGTCTGCCACATACTGATCGGGGACTGCCACCACAGCCGCAAGGATAGAGGTCTGCAGTTCGAGAGTCGACGCGGCTGAGACCAAGTAAGCTGAAGAAGCCAGCGATGCGACTCTTCGGATGCCAAGTCCGCCATCTCTGATTGGAAGCGCGGCCTGCAGCCATTGGATGTCATTTAGAGAGCAGTTGACAATTGTCTCAAGGCCCGACCTCATCAGTCCACCCAGTGTACCTAGGGCTGATTGATCAAAGCAAGGGGAACACCGGAGTAGATAGCTCAACCGGAAAGCACCGAAAGATGAGCGCAGCAAAATAAGGGCGTTCTGTGCTGGCAACAGGCGCAGTCTACCCAGAGCTCGACGGAACTTATCGCAGTGACGCCTCGTGGTATCGTCCAGCGCCCTCCCTAGAAACAGTGGGGCCCCCAATAAACTCAATGTAGTGACCTCCACCCTAGTGTAGTTTGACAAGGGCGGTGTCATCTCCGATAAAGCGTCCGGCGAGAAAACTTCGCACTTAGTTGGGTTAAGGTGAAGGCCCAACCGTGGCCCCAATTCAGCTATAGCCCGCACGTCCCGGGCCACAGTTTCCATATCGCCGCCGAGAGTTACGTCGTCCAGAATTCCTATTTTGAGGCAAGATTCTAGCGATTGTAACACTGGCTGCAAGGGTAGGCTGAAAAGAAGAGGGCCCATCGGATCGCCCTGTTGGGGACCCATCTGTGATGATAGGAATAGGTGACCGAATTTAAGAACAGATGGTATCGAGTATCCTTGATGAACAAACGGATATATATCGGGAATGATCTCGTGAACCGAATCCAGCATAACATCGCGTCTCAGGGAGTTAAAAGCGTTGGTGAAGTCCAGCTTCACCAACACCTGGTCGTTACGCATACCGTTGACAAAGCGCCGCGTAGCATGGACCGCGGCCTCACAGCTCCCTGGCACGCCGATTCCTAGCTGCAGGGGCGCAAAATTAGATGGAAGCTTAGATATTGCGTATGTACTTGCGCATTTGGCAGCCAGTCTGCGCCACACATAGCCAACAGCAATATGTCTCAACCCTTCCGATTACTTGTTGAGGGCGATCATGTTGCCCCCAAACAAAATTGGTCTAACCTCTGGGGGGCATTCGCCACGCAGCAGCAGGTTCACAAATTCTGACAGAGCCTCGATAAGGGGCTGTGCCATCCCATGGGGGTTCCACAAGATCCAACAGATGACCCGGCTTAAAGCCGTCCGGTCCCCCGGCTGACTCCGCCGGGAACGAGCGAATTGCCCCCAAGATGTCCTCCGCCGTCATCTGCAATGCCAAGACCGAAATAGGGTCTGGCAATCCCTTAAGGGCCTCCGGGCAAGGGTCTTGTGGATGTTTTTCCTGCAAAAGTTCGAGATTTTGCTCGCTAGGAACAGCCGGCTGGTCCCCCTCGCACAACATTCTGACAGCCGCCCTAATATTACCATCTTCTAACTTGGCATTGACAGCCGCCAGCAGCAACTCTGCTTCTGCCTACTCGACGACTCATCGGGCATTGCTCCTCATCAGATGGTTTAGGATCCGAAAGCCACCTCTCCATCCGGGTCTTAATGATTTTTGTCATGCTCCGTCTTTTCCCGGCCCTAGATGGTTGAGCGAGTATGCATGGGGCAAATTGGATTGTATTATTATTATATTATCTCTATCTTTATAAGGGTTTCAATAATGCCAGTTTTAGCATTGTTAGAGCCTCACTATTATTATTATTATTATTATTATTATTATTATTATTATTGTGAGTTTTGGTAATAGCTACATTTATACTTGTTAATTGTGACATTTAACATCATTGAGGACAGCGCCTCTGAATAGATATCTTGAAGGGACATTATATAGATGATTTTATTGCATATATGATTACTCATATCATTACTCGCTTAATCGTGATAATTTCATTTCGTTGTCGTCGTCATCTCATCATCACTTTAGCATGACGCATAAACGCGTCATTGTAATTATATAACGGTCACATTGGGGAATTCGAGCAATGGCGTAATTTGCGCTGGGTAGGTGTTCTGATGGAATGAATTCGACCACCGAATCTTTTATGTTAATGGTGAGCATAGACTGAGCGCTCTGCCTGTTAACCTGGTGATCTTGTGTGATCTCTTCTTTTCGATGTTGAAGTTGATAACGACTTCGGGAAGTATGGCGGCTGCTGAAGAGACATCGACCGCTCGAATATCACTGGAACCGAAGACCGCTGATCCGAATCCGGAGACCAATGTTCCGAATTCGAAGACCGATGATCCGAGTTCGGGGGCCAATAATCCGGAGACCCAATATCCGGAACAGAAGTCCGATGATCCTAAACCGAAATCCGATTATCCGAACGCCGTTCATCCGCCACCTTCTGGTAACGACGTACCCACGACAACGGCGCTGCCAAGCAACGAACGGCCGACGAAATTACCGCATGATCATAATGCAAAATGTACTGAACAACCGCGACTTCCTCATCCGTCCGTCGCGTCACAAAGAACAGGGTAAGCACAGAGGAGATTTTAAAATAATAATTGATTTTTCATTGCGTTTTTAAAAAGTAATTCAAATTATAAACATCACAAAATCTTATTTAATTTGAAGTGTCTTTGATTTTGCAATTAACGAAAATAATTGGAATAAGACAGCAATAATGAAAAATTATGATAATAATCTTAATAATAAAAATAATAATAGTAATAATAGCAATAATAAATAACGCAGTCGAGTATGATGCCTTGGAAAGTTCTTGAACAATACGTCCTGTGATGTGGATCGACTGTAAAGTGCAATTCAGAGGTCTTCCTAATGCTCACTTTGGCTGCATGGGGTGGGGCATTTGGGATAGTGTTGGTTTTAGTCGTAATGAACATTAAAGGCATTGATTGTAGCCTCCAAAAATTCAAAATTACAATGTTTGAGAAGTTCGGAGAAAATCCGACGGGTCACGGAGTGAGTGAGAGGTCTCGTGACCTTTTGACCTGAAGGCATGGAACTGGCCAATGAAGGCATAGAAATGGACAGTGAATTTATAACCTTTGACCCAGCTGTACCAGGAATTTCAGAGTCCAGTGTTCGTATTTCTAATCATAGTTACATAGCGCTTCTCGTAAAGGAAATGTCGTGTATCAGATTGGTGCGAGGCAAAAATAGGATTAAATAAATCTGGAATGTTATTGGTAGAAATTATGTTGAATGTCTTCTTCAAAGATACGCAAGGCCAATGCAATCAGTTGCTGTCTAGCACGAGAGAAACTTATGGATGCTTTGAAGCTGTATTTCATACAAATGAATTAATTAATATAGGATTATTGCGGCCGATAGATAGATCCATGAGAGTTTTCAATTTGTTGTGCAGGTCGTGGTTTCAGCGTGACGGATGTTGGGATACATTCTGCTGCTGTTGGTGGTGCTGTGACCGAGTCTACGATTAATGAGCCTCCGATTAATGAGCCTCCGATTAATGAGCCTCCGCTGCTGCTGCTGTAGGCACCGCCTTTCGATTAGATCAAGGACCAAGCAATATGAACTGTGTCTACAAGAAATAATTATATTAACTAGTCTGCAATAAAATCTACTGTGAAACGATTTCGGTATTCCGAATAAAATGCAAGAATTGTGCGATTTGTATATTCGTACTGTTGTCAATTTTGAGTGCATCTGTTTTTATTATCGGAAGTTATCTATACAAGATATGTCTTTGTCTCTGTCACTCTGACTTTACTTTGAAATCGGACTTGACTCTGGAAATCTGATACCAATTAACACTGAACATCTCTGGACAAAACCTTGAAAAGTCAAAGTCAGCGTTCGGAACAATTAACTAGTGCCATGCGCCTATAGCTTTCAAGAGGCGCGCTTTACAAATTTGATGATTACGATTATTGTGTCATGTTATTGAGAGTGGTCTTAAAGATCAGCTTTAAGGCTTATGTACAAAGCGACACGATATTCAATAATAATGAAACCAGTGACATCACTAAGTTTTCAAACTATTAAGCCATGCAGCCCGGGGCCTTCCAGATGTGGAGGACAACTACAACCAGGTCATTATCGAAGTAACAGCATTATACTGTGCAAAGAAAAACTGACAGATTAAAATTTTTACTTGTTGAAATTTTTCTGGTCTGCTTGTATTGCAACAGTTTTTTCTGTTAATAAAATTGCGTGTTGTGAAGAAGTCAAGGACCTTTTACACGGTACTGGAAATTTATGTGATGTTGTGTTACTGGTTTCTAGGCGATTTTCAGGAGTTAGAAATGATCACATCTTGTTTACATAATAAGCTGATTCAATTGATTATATCCATGAAGGCAAATTGACGAACAACAGTGTTAGCAAAATAAAAAAATTTTTGTGGAGATTTAAAACATCTTTCGTAATATCAAAATTTGAAGTGTGGCGACTAGCGACATCTTTGTTTAAGAATGAAGTGTGTAGGCCTACTCGGATATTTCAGGAGTAACCATTCCTCTGAAAACAGATTTATTGCTCAAAAGCTTTCGTGTTGGTTTTACTCGATGGTAGAATGAACACGACATAGTCTATGGTGCCATCTATGTAATTCATAATAAGTAATAACTCCACATAAAGAAAGCAACCTTGAAGATAACAAATTTATTGGAATGCATGTTATCAATATAAATCGTCGTAGCAATTTAAGAGTTGCAATTTTATAGTACCCAACACCATCCTACGCGTCCTCGCAATCAAACAAGTGTTATGAAATTTCAGATTTTAGCCTTCATAAGTGTGCCAAGAAAACTGCCTGTAAATTTAGCAAGTTGGCTACACGAACTCTTCATTCTAACATTGAACGAACGGTTTTGTCCAACTTTCCTTAACTTAAAAACTTAAAATGTGGATACGTCATGATTATAACACACTCAATAACTTGTTACTTACGCGTAAACATTTTTATAAATGCGTTACATAAATCGAGGATTCGACTTTATTCACTCATCCACATAGTCTGAGAAATTATATCTACTGTGACTAGCATAACCTTTTCCGAATTCGCCTAGACGCATGCTATTGGTCAGAAAGGAAGGTGGGTGGGATTAGCATAAGGAAACAGCTTCATATCACTATTCACGTAGTTCTGTGGCCTCAACCACACGAAAACGTGTCACATGAGGACATCATAGCGCCGCGGATTTTTGACTAAAAGGAAAAGCTTCGAGAAGTGGCGTAAATTCCGAAGTTCATCTCTCATTAAACCATGAGACGACAAGCCCTATCAGAGGGGGATCAGGCGAGCCACTTGGCCCGGGCCTCTGTTTCAAACGGGGCTTCAAAATAATATAGGGCTAAGTCTATACATTTGAAATTGAAAGTATTCGCTGCTGCTATAAATTATGATTGAAAGTAATAACTTGTAGGCTACAATAGTTTCAATAAAAATCAGGTAAAAGAGTTAGGCTACTAACAATGTGATCATCTACATTGCCTCACTTTCGTAGCCCGCAATCAGGCTTACAACACCAGTTTCACTTATTACATAATATAATTTTGAAATTTATATACATTTCTTCGGGAGTCAAAAATTTGACTGACCAAGATTTATTGTTTGCTGCTAAGAAATAGGCCTATCAACAGCATTACGATACAAAACAAACCCCCACACAAGATCTTGGGGACGAGATGTTAAAAGAGTTCATGGCACTAGTTTCAAAGAAGAAATGCAAACCGACAAACCTATGGAAAGAAGTACTGGCGCTTGATCTATCTACAGTGCTTCCTAATATTACTGGTGCACTTCGTTTTCCATCAGTTTTCCCGCAATTCAGCGGCTTCTGGTGAACGAACTTTAAATGTATTTAAACAAATAAAAAATTACCATCGTAGAACAATTGAACAAGAGCGGTTGAATGAACTGACACTGCTTAATATAAACCATGATTGCCTAGTAACTAGATTTCTCGAAAAATAATTGAATAATTTGCAAAACAAAAAGCACGAAAGGCATTCGTTAAATAAGAATGATTAAATTAAAGTTTATCTTAGATCATACGGTTTTGATACATATACATATAAGCCTAAAACTGCAATATATTCAGTTAGTGAGTGGGCCTACACCTTACAATTATGACGTCTTAACTATAAATAAGCATAGCCTTTCTATGGCGCATGATTAAAAAAGATCTTCGTCCAAACTGATGTAACTATCGTTATTAATCCTAGAGGGCGCTAGCATGTCTGCCGTTATGTCTTACTGGCTTCTTATCGGCAGGCGCAGACGTCGCAATGCAGACATTAGACAGCGCAGTAAATTATTATTTAGAGGCCATTTTTGGACTTTCGTATATGACGCAAACATTCCTCATTTGTGCAGTTCTTGTGCGATTTGAAATCACTGCGCAGTGTACAATCTACAACATTGTTCGTCAGGCTTGGGAAAAGTAATCGATAAATCGAGTTTTATTAATCGATTGATCGATTGAAAGTTAATTGAAAGACAAAGAAATTTGATTAATCGATTAATTGCGATTGTTCGATTAGCTTGATTAGCTCGATTGTTCGATTAGTACGCAGGCGGCGTTCTCACGCTGAAGAACCACCGAAGAACCAGGTACGCACGTGCCTGGCGTCATAATGGCGCCAAAACGTTATCTAATTAGCAAATAGTACTGAAACATGGACAAATAATTATTATGCCATTCGCGTCATAAATAAGATGCACTGCTACTTCCATTATTTGTCTGCGCAGGCTACTGTAAAGGAGAATTCACTGAGGAACTGAGTCACGAGTTGTGATATTACTAATCGAGCTAATCGATTATACAGACACTACACTCCAGTTTAAGCCGTGTAAGCATGTGCTAAGAAAACAGCAAAAGTATGCTACGTTCGTATAACAGGACATGGAAAAACTGGTGTAAATGCAAAGTATAACTAAATAAAATGATTCGGGCTTAATAGAAGTATGATGAATGTTTGAAAAGGTGTGGATTGAAGCATTAGAAAGAAGCAGCCCTTTAGAAACAGAGAAGACCTCATCACCTATGATCAAAGCGTACAAGATTATTTCTGCAGTGGGAGAGGCTCATTGAATTAGCACCAACCAAGAGGACTCAGGGACATACATATCGTAGGACGGGTGCCACCCACGTCCAACACCACACCCCGGACCCACCCGAGGACATACAACACATTGGTATACATGCATCACAAACCAGAGGAAACATTAGCGCAGAAATTCTTAAGTGCAGGAGTTGCGGACTTGAGAAATGACTTGGATGAAAGAACAGTTAACTGTCTCAGTCAACACCATCGCAGCTTTCTGCTTTGAAGAAGAGAGATCCATATAATTTATGCTTTTAGACATGATTAAAACATCACAAGTTAACTAACGAAAACCACATTTTTCTTCTGAACCACTTAAACCCCTTACCATGCAGCCCATGCTAAGTTTAATATTTGAGATTGATATGTCGTGGACTATTTATAATTGCAAATGCTTGTTTCCGAACAGGAAATGGAATAAAAATGCATTCAATCGTCTTATATAATAAACTGATGAAACAGGAACTTCGAGTCGTCAACCACAAGTATCGGTAGTTCTACGCATAGCGCTCACACCCGCTACGGTATCATTGCTCGTGTGTCCGAGTTAATTTGCCTTCAATACGATGACCCGGGGACAAGTAAATCTTCCCGGGAAATTCATCGCGAAACAGGCATTTCGAGGAGCATCGCAAGACGTATTGCAAAAGGCGACCTTAATTTTAAGATATTTCGTAAGACGTGAAGCTCTCCGAGTCAGACGCAAAGAAATGATTGGAAGTATGCAAGCGTCTGAAGCAGTGCATTACTGCTGATAAAACCTCAAAGGTTTAGCGATGAGAAGATATTCACAGTGCAGACTCCTACAAACACCCAAAATGATCTTGTCTATGCTCGTGTTAGCAAAAATCGAGATGTAGGCCTAACACCTGGACGGTGCCATTTTGCGTCACGAAATTAATGACAACAAAATATGGCAGCTCGTGCTGTTCCAAACATTTACTTAAAATTACAATTAGCATCAGTTCCACTTTTTCAAGCGAATACTAGATTGAAATATCTTTAATTTGACATATTGAGTATAAATAACAAACAAATAATTATTGGCGGAGTTATATGCAAGCAAAGTAAAATCGCCGAAAACTTCATTAAAATTGATGCTAGGCCCACTCCAGTCAAGAAACCTCCCTTTGAACACATGTTGTATCGCAAGTTAACAAAAACTGCCGATTTGTGCTCCAAAGTCCCGGATGTAGTCACATACACAGTCTAGGTCAATGACCCAGCTATCGTCTGCTTCACATCCGTTCCACATTGATCCCAGCATAGGCCTAAGCCAACATAAATACTTACATCAAACATATAATATGCATTGACCTAAAATACATATAGGGATTATAGGCCGTATCATACATGCATGCATCAATACGCATGTCATAGGCTACTAAGGCTACATACATAACCTGCCATTCACACATCCACACACACTCACACTTCAATACGCATACACTTTGCACACACACACACACACACACACACACACACACACACACACACACACACACACACACACGCGCACGCACTGGAGAGTGGAGATGTGTAGCGCAGAAGCGAGGAAACATGATATGTTGTATGGTTTCTTATTGGGTGGTGTAGGCCTACATGTAATTAGTTTGGAAGACGATTCGCGTGATGTGGATTGGGAAGTAATGAAGGGTAACAGTGTACACGTATGTAGGCCTATACCCTGAGAGTGCGATACAGTTTGGAAGCGAATATATTTGGATTTTTCGGAGTATTTGGGCTCAGATGCATATCCAAATGTTTGATATTAAGCATCGTTTCGTTTGATATGTGAATGTATAGCGACACACGCACCGACACATCAACAGACCAACACCGATACGCACCGCCACACACACACCCACACACACACATACACGCGCGCGCGCGCACACTGCAGTGGCGTAGCGAGGTAAAGTGCAAAATGGCAATGACGCCTTTGTCTATTTTATTTATCTGTGATAATCTGTCAAGATTAAGCGCGTAAAAGTAAATAAAATCACAAAATATATGAATATTTTTTATTTACAACTAAAGGTAGCGTAAACATATTTACCCGATAAATTGAAATCAAGTATCAATGAAAATAATAAATATAAAAACAGCGGAGATGATCTTGTTGGCTGCAAGTTTATTAATCGATAGGCTCGCGCAAGAGGACGCTAGTTAATTTAATTTAGCCATGACTTTCGCACCTATCGAATGAAAGAAATTTAGTAATAATAATAATGATAATAATAGTGTGTAAATTCTCTTTTGCGCCATGTCTATTAACACTAGGTGCCATTCGATCATTTCGCTGGTCCTTCGGTATATCGTATAGGGCCTATGATAGTTTGAAGTTGAGAAATAGCAAAATAGCATGGTGCCAGGTTTAGACAAGAGCAACAAGACTCTTTAAGAACGCAAGTTATGTGACAAAAATCTTTTATTTTGTTACTGAAAATTCTATGAAGCCACGACTGTTCCTCTGAGGTCGTTTTATTCTAGCCATAACCCAAGTATTTTCATACAAGCAGCCATAACAAGACAGGCAATTTGAGCTTCAGAGTGCCAGACGATGGTAGCTCCAAGTTTGCAAAAATAAGTTGCTATACTTTACCTAATTTAAATACATTACATTCTTTACAATGTTTCCTCGAGGAATGTACGTGATGCCGTCAACCGCTGGTCGTGTGAAGCTCTTCATTCGAAGGATCTCAATTCCAGTCAGGATCAATTGCAATGATTCGGTTGACCGACTGTCCTACAAGCAGCTAGGTTAGTTTCAGTTTCTATTTTCTATGAAGGTTTGCGACTTATCCGGAGTTGATAGAGATGGGCATGGTCACTTAATTGGCGATGGACAGACGATTGGTTGCTGACAGAATCGTCAGGTCGTTTGGAAGATGTTAAGTAGCGGGATGTCAATTAAGATAATGAGACACACAGCAATTTCTGTCTTGGCTGCCTGTCTCTTTGTTATTTCTTTTCCTCTTGTCTTAAGTTTGCTTATAGCTATAGCTCAATTTTGACTCTTCTTTGATCTACTGACCCTATTTTCTCTCCTTCTTGTGCCCAAAATGTTGTCTTAGGTCTGGCTGAACCAGATTTTTTACAAAAGCTTTTGACAACATATCCCTATGCTTTGCCATGGACACATTTCGTTGGCATACTGCAGCTCAGTTAAATAATAAAGTTACTGTTTGCGCTCTCAATCTATCCTAGGCTACTCCACGTCTTTCTCTCGCTGTTGTCTAGCATACTTCCTTTCTTGCTTTGCAACGTTATGCATCACTATTTTGTCTTTTAGAACATGCCGGAAACCATCAAAGACGACTTATCACCTCAGATGTCGTGGAACGAGGCCGAGAAGGAACTGGCAATGGAAAGAGGAGACGAGTGGACGAGGGGATCCGTTGCCCAATATGCAGAGGTCTATAGTATATTGAGTAAGTTTTAATCTTAAGAGTTTTAACTCTTTCGACTTGATTACCCAGAATTGTTCGAGAGAAAGGAAAGCAATGGGAAACCACCTCATTGTGCACAACCTCGGGTAACATATGCAAGCAGAGAAATCATCATCGTCATCGTCATCGTCGTCGTCGTCGTCGTCGTCATCAGATTGTTTCGTTGCCTTCTATCTTTATTGTCAGAGCATTTTCTGTGTTTTGCACTTCAGTCTCACTGCCCTACTCTTAGTTTTATTCTAAACCTCCTTTCGAATTTTCTTTTCTGTCTTACTGTTCGCTTACTTTGGTCATTTTCGGTATACGTCAGTTTAAGATCCCTGTATCCTCCTTTGGTTAAATTCTGATGATTAATTGCCTACACATGTTAACAATTCAATACGAACAAGTATCATCTGAAAGCACAGACGAAAAGAGAATGGCACACCGTATAAAAATCTACTGTAAACTCTAATCGTAATCGTCAACTTCTCAAAACTTTTAAAGCACCAGTCGAAATCCAAACGCAGGAAACCAGATTATCCAAGAACGCTTCATTGTTTCAGAGGCGTTGAATGAATATGCTGCATTTCGTGTGAAATGAGGAGAGTAAGGTGTTTGATGAGAGTTAGACGTCGACCTCAAGACTGATCAGGTCAACGCAGAACTACCTTCCAATTGCTTGCTAGAGAAAATGTGATTGTCCAAATGCATCACATTTTCTGTGTAGGGCCCTGGCTTTGAGATTGTATTTAGTAGGATACATTTTGATTTGTATAGTGCACTCATTACAAGTATCTCAGGCAATTTGTTATTTTCGTTGGATTGTATGGATCCATGACTGCCCCTCTGAGGTCTTTTTATTCTAGCCATAACCCAAGCATTTCCAGGGCCGTACCGAGCAACAATTGCGCCCTGTGCCTAGTATCAATCTGGCGCCCCCACATTTTAAGATAGTGCATTTTATGGAATAATAAGTTATTCCATCCTGAAATTTGCGCCCTTTCCACATTTGCGCCCTGGGCCAAGGCCCCGCTGGCCCCCCTCGGTACGGCACTGTTTCCATGTAAGCAGCCAATGCCATAGCAAGACAGGCAATTTGAGCTTCAGAATGCCAGACGATTGGTGGCACCAAGTCAGCAAAAATAAGTCTGCTATTTTTGAGCTATAGGCCCTACATTACATTCTGTACAATGCTTTATCAACTTAATAAAATTTACTCAATTAAGGCACTGTTTAGATTTGTACAATATCAGCAGTGTATAAATTACACAGGTCAGCGAATTCCGGCTGTTTTGGCACCGTCCATCCAGGAAGGTTCAAGTCAGAGAAGTCCGGCTGTTTTGGCACCGTCCATCCTGGCAGCTTCAGGTCAGGCCAGAGAAGTCCGGCAGTTTTGGCACCGTCCATTCTGGCAGCCTCAGGCCAGAGAATTCCGGCAGTTTTGGCACCGTCCATCCTGGCAGAGGTGCTGTGGCATATGGCATGAAGCGCAACCTGTCTTCGGTTATCGAGACCTATTCGTGACCGCCGTCAACTGACCGACTGTCCTGCAAGCGGCTATAGGTTAGTTTCAATTTTTATGAAGGTTTCCGAAAAATCCCACAGATTGGTTGCTAATAAAATCGTCGGGTCGTTTGGAAGATTCTAATTAAGTAGCAAAATGTCGACCAGAATAATGAAACACGGCATTTTATATCTTCTCTGCCTGTCTCTTTTCTAAATTTCTCTTCATCTTGTCTTAAGTCTGTCTACAGCTCTATTATCTCTATTTCCCTCTTCTTGGGTCTGCTCAGAGGCGCCAATACCTCCTGAGCGATGGAGGCAAACCCCTTGGTCCAAGATGTCAGGAAGGCAAGATATTCCCCCTAAGACTAATCAATTATCCCCCACCTGAAATTGCCTTGCACCCTCCCTCCTATCTGGACACCTCTGGGTTTGCTGATCCTATTTTCTCTTTTCTTGTGCCCAAAATGTTGTCTTAGGTGTGACTGCCTCCCTGTTGTGGATGAATGGAACGAGATTCTTGAAGAAAGCTTTTGGCAACATTGTCCCTATGCTTTGTTGTTGAAAAAAATTTATTTTGGCATATTGCAGCTCAGTCAAATGATACATGTATACAGTTACTGTTTGCTCTCTTTCAATCTATCCTACTCTACGTCTTTTTCTTCCTGTTATCTAGTTCACTCCATTTCTTAACTTTATGACATTTTGCATTATTGTTTTGTCTTTTAGAACTGACTGGAAACCATCACAGACGACCTGAGATGCCTGGAGAGTAGAGATGTCACGGGACGAAACAAGAGAGGGACCTGGACATGGACAGAGGAGACGAGTGGAGTAGGAGGAGATGCATTGCTCGATATGAATACCTACACGGGAAGGACTACAGTACTGAGTCTAGAATTCTAAGCTACATAATTAAGTGCTTTATACTACGTTAGATGAATGTGGGACGCGGTGGTATGGCGATATACGTTCTATGCCGTGTTAGTAGAAGGTCACAGGTTCGAATCTAACTCAAGCCTCTCCGTAGTGACCCTGGTCACTGGACAAGTTGATTGCCCAGAATTGTCTGTGAGGAAGAAAGGCAATGGGAAGTCACCTTACTCTTGTAAAACGTGGGTGGCATATAAGCTAATTAATGGACCTGTCTGAGGGCTAAGGACTCATCATCATCATCATCAGACTGTGTCATTACTTTCTATCTGCGTTCTCAGTGCATTCTGTGTTTTTCACTTCCGTTTCACTGTCGTACTCTGAGTTTTTACTATAGATCTCCTTTCTCATTTTCTTTTTTGTCTTATTCTTCACGTACTTTGGTCAGTTTCGGTATACGTTATTTTTAGATCCGTCCCTGTATTCTCCTTTGAATAAGTTCTGATAATTGATTGCCTCCACAACGACCACAAGTAAACAATTCAACACGAATAAGTTCCATCTAAATGCACAGACTAAAAGAAAATGGTGTACAGTATAAAAATTATGCTGCTACATATAACTCTAATCGTAATCGTTAACTTCTCAAAACTTTTAAAGCGCCACTCGAAAGCCAAAATTCAGGACACCAATTTATTAAATGATTATGTTGTGTTCAGTCTGATATGAGAAGATTAAGATGTTCGAAGATAGTTTTGTATTCACCTCAGACCTGAGGTCAACACAGAACTACCTTCCAACTGCTGGCTTAAGAAAATGTGATGGGCCAAATGCATCACATTTTCTCTGTAGGGCCCTGGCTTTGCACAATATTAAGTAGCTTACATTTGGGTAGTCCACTCATTAAAAATCTCTCAGGCAGTTCATTATTTCCCATTTTGACGTAGTACTCGTTAAACGGACGTATTTGTCTGTGATTGAACGTTATTAGACGTTACAATCAGAGGGATATAAGCAGATACTCTAAACAATATTCATTATGCTCTCAATCTCTCACTCACTTTAACCGTACTTCTCGCTCATAAGTATGTACTTCCTCTGCTGCGTCCATATTATTTCAGTTTCGATCTTACTTTCAGTCTCATGTTTGTCGTACTTTTTCTCAACTAAACGGAATATTTTCTTCATCGCACTGTAGGTTAATCTATTTGTCTCTGCGTAGGCCTATCTAATAACAATTTTCTCGATACATTTAATTGTCTATCTGTCATTCTATGCGCCTCTATATCTATCAATTGATGTATAGATCTGTTTATCCATGCATCTATCAATTTATCTAATATTTCTTTCTCAGTCTTATCTATGTAGATATCTATCTGTGTATGTAGGCCTACCTATTGATCAATTCAGTTATCTATATGTGCATCAATTTATCTAGTTATCAATTCATCTATGTCTCTATCTGTAATTTCTCTCTTTCTCTGCCTTATCTATCTATCTCTATAGATCTGTCTAATATTTATCTATCTCCATTTATCATCTATGATTCTCCCTCTGTTGATCTATCTATCTATCTGTCTATCTCTGTATCTATCTGTCTATCTATCTGTCTATGCAGTCTTTCTTTCTGTATCTGCCATGTCTATCTATCTATCAATCAATCTCCCTTAAGGCCTAGGCCTATCATCTATTTCTCTTTCTATCTCTTACACCCAATCGCTAACCCTGTCTTTGGCTTTTTCTCAATCTTCAAACTAAGTGTCTCTTTTTCACTCTTTCGCTATCGCTGCAGTGTCTGTTCTCTCGCTCTCCGTTTTCTCTCATTCAGTTTTACTCTCACGGACTTTGTTTTCGATTACTCATTGACTTATAGGTCTATGCTTATGTCGTAGGCCGCCTATATCGTTTCCGAACCTTCTCTGCCTATAGTATTTCTATGCGCAATCATGTCTCTGATTTGCGTCTTTTCGTGTTTTGCCCCAGCGCCAATGTTTGCCTTGCATTTCAATCCAAGTAAAAGCAAATAACTCAAATTGAAAATTTCTACCATTGGCCTATTTGTGGGTGATGCCAAACTTGTGATGACTTTCTACTGCCTGAGAGCTGCAATGAATGGCCTACGGAGACCTTTGCCAACACCTCCTCGTGGTGGTCTCTGGGCGTGCAGTTAATCCAACTGGTTGACTTCATGGCGAAGATTGGCAGCAGCACGTTGCCATTCTCTGTCTGTTTTCAGGATAGTGTGCTGTGCTGTTATTGCTGTACTATCTGATGACCAAGCTTGCTCTTAATTTACAGACGGTGGCAACAATATCTTATTTTGGTAAGCTTACCAACTGGTTGACTGCATGCGTTAACGTTTCGCAGCAAAGTTATCTGCTGTAATGACAATAGGCCTACTAGTCAGTTACTAATTAATATATATATACATATATACACCTGCAAGGCGATAGCAATCAATAACTCAAACATCGCACCATTATTTGACTAGGCCTACTGGGTCCCATCAACATACCTCTTCATGAAAATATTGGCAGTTCAGGTATCTCACATAGTTTAAAGAGAAACACGTACAACACAGGTCTAGCATGTAATATTCGACAGGTGCATTCAAATACATTCTGTACAATCATAATCAATTTGTAGATCAAAGCTGAAGATCACATGATACTGCTTATCTTCTAGGATGACAATCGCATAGACCTACATTGCACTTAGCACAGACGATTCGCCATTCGCCAGTTTCCTTGAAGGCTTTAGCAGACTAAATTTCAATGAGCATGGTCATGCTTCAATAAGAATAGTCATGGCTGGTAGAGAATCATTTTCATTTGTAAACACATTCTTCAATCTTGCTTATTGTTGCCAGATACAGTGAGAGTCCAAGGAGGAAACAGACAGCTGGGAAGGAGGACAAGTGATACATGACTGGTACATGTGATACATGTGGTTGTCTAGTTTATCTCGCCCTCATCATGGTCTCCATTTCCGCTGCAGGGACTGATGAGCCATTACTCATCAGGCAATTTCCATGGCAACCATTAGAGGGCAGATATACAGAGAGAGCTTGATGTTTTACCTTTTAGCGCTACTTTCCTTGCTTTTATGGCACAAGGACCGCCAGGGTATCCGGGTATCCAGCCTTGTTTTTTAAAGGCGCAAGGGCCGCCCGGGTTAACACGTGTCCTTCCTTACCTAAAGGCGCAAGGACCGCTTTGGTTAACACGTATCCTTCCTTGCTTAAAGCGCAAATTAAGGACCCCTGGGTTAACATCCGCCGAATGACTGACTGACTGACTGATATAAATTTATTTAACGACGCATCCATAACGAGGATGATATGCGTCAATCTCTGTTTTATGCATTTACAATACAATATGATTTATAAGATTAATTAGCATTTTAGGTAAATGTTTAACATAAATATTCAGTGTTTATTTTCTGGCTTCGCGTCTTCGTCTTTGCTTCTTCGGTTTTTACTTGGTGTGTTGTCGTTTGTCTTTCGTCGTCCAGGTCATGAAGGAATCTGATGGGCAACAACAAGACAGGTGTTAGCGTGGATGTCTGGTTTGTCTCGCCCTCTTCATCGTCTCCATTTCTGCAGCCAGGACTGACGAGCCATTTCTCATCAGGCAGTTTTCATGGCAACCATTAGAGGGCAGGTAGAGAGAGCTTAATGCTTTACCTTTTTGCGCAATTTTCCCTTGTTTTATGGCACAAGGACCGCCACGGTATCCGGGCATCCTTCCTTTAACACGGATCCTTCCTTGCTTAAAGGCGCAAGGACCGCCTGGGTTAGCACGTATCCTTCCTTGCTTAAAGGCGCAAGGACCGCCTGGGTTTTCACGTATCCTTCCTTGCTTAAAGGCGCAAGGACCGCCTGGGTTAGCCTGGGCAACTGTTTAGTACTCTCTATAGCCTTCTTTCGGATACTTCTAGCCACTTGTAGACGATGTTCTGGCAGCTGGGTTGGGTGAGAATGGTTCGCAGGTCGAAGATCCAGTTTTACCGCGCGCATTTCCGGATGAGTTCGTCCTGAAGGCCCACCTGCACAGGGCATTCCAGTAGGAAGTGGCGCACCGTTTCCTGGACGTCATCGCACTCGTCACAGCTTCCGGTTGGATGTAGGTTACACTGCTTCAGCTGGGTGTTGAGAAGGCAGTGGCCCAGCCGGAATCTGGTGATGGCGATTTCCTTCTTCCGGTTTGGGTCGGCGTACTTCCGGGTTAGGCTGGCGCTCGGTTCGATGGCTCGGTAGTCCGAGCCGGTGTCAGAGGTGGCCCACTCTGATTGCCATTTGCGAAGGAAGTGGTCTCGGTAGATGACCCGAGCTTCTTGATATTCCGGCATCATCTGAAGGTCCACCTCGCCATGGCGTAGAGCCTGTTTGCAAAGGGCATCTGCAGTCTCGTTTCCCTTGATGACGCGCCATCGGTCAACCGGTAGCTTCTATGTTGACCACAGGAGGGTACGTAGAAAGAGCACGACGCTCTGCCTGCTGGGCTTCTCGATCCATCCGTATAGATAGCCACCTATCCGTCGTAGGTTCGGATGTGGTTTTCTACGAGTATTTTTCTTCCGAGAGGATCCTCCTAATCGCGGATCTACTCGACCAGAGTGGTGTCGATGACGGGCGGACGTAGTTGCCACGGCGGTCCTCCGCCGTAGGTGAGCGTAGAGATGATAGGCGCTGCGATCTCGTTGTTGATCTGTCGCGCCTTGACTCGGATCGGGTCCATGTCGTCTTTCGCCGTCTTTGTCTTCCGTCCGTTAACGATGGTCTGCGTCGGATGGTTTGGTATGGCCTTGATTTTCAGGATGTACTCCATCATCAGCTGATTTCGTCGTAGATGAAGTGGCATCTCTCCGCATTCCACTTGCAGGGCGGCCAGGCCGGTTCCTCGGAGCGCTCCAGAGGCTATCATCAGGGCCTTGTATTGGATGGTACTAAGAGTCTTCTTCTGGTTCTTGGACGCGCTCTCGTAGGCAACGCAGCCGTAGTCGATGACGGAGCGGATGAGGGCTCTGTAAATCATCAGGAGGGTGTCTTTTGAGGCTCCCCAGTGCGATCCTGCAATAGCGCACATAAGATTGAGTCGTTTAGGAAAGATGTTGGTCGAAGATAATTCCTAGAAACTTGACGTTGTTCTTGCAGGATAGATGAGAGGTCCCGAGCTTCGGCGGTCGATGGGCTGTAGGGATTTCGGTGGAATTCGACGGCGATGGTGTTTGTTGTTGATACTTTGAATCCCCATTAATTGAAGAAGTTCTTTAGTCGGTCGAGATATGTCTGAAGATGTCGCCTGTTCACTTCGAGATTTGGTCCAGATCTCCAGATGGCGCTGTCGTCCGCGTATAGTGAAAGTCGAACGTCCCGTTCTCTGGTTCCGGGATGTCATTCATCATGATGATAAATAGCACATTACTGATGACACTGCCCTGTGGCGATCCGTTTTCCATGTGGAAGAGTTCTGATAGTGATGAGCCTACTCGGACGCGGATGTTTCTGTCCGTCAAGAAGTCTCGGATCCAGTTGAACGTCTGGCCTGTGATACTGTGCTGCTGTAGCTTGAACAGCAGTCCATCAGTCCACATCAGGTCGAAAGCCTTCTCAAGATCCATGAAGACTCCAGTGAGGCTGTATTTAGATTGGATAGCTCGTTGTGTGTCGTCTTGCAGTCGGATGATGTGGTCCTGGCAGTTTCGCTGTTTTCGAAAACCAGACTGAAACCTGTTCAAGCGGTGGTTTGATTCCATATGCCAGGTCAGCCGATCGGTCACCAGTCGCTCCATCAGCTTGCACAGGACTGACGTCAATGCAATCGGCCGGTATGAGTTTCCGTCGTGTGCTGGCTTCTGTGGCTTCAGGATTGGGACAACGATGGAGTTCTTCCAGCAGGACGGTAGTCGTCCATGTTGCCACACCGTGTTGTAGAGCTTCAGCAAAGCAAGCTTGGATGCGGAAGCTGGACCAGGATCTCGTAGGTGATCGTGTCTTCTCCCGGACTTGTGTCCTTCCTACAGCGTAGTAGTGCGATTCTCAGTGTCTGGATGGTGAAAGGCTCGTTGAAGGGCTGGTCCTCCATGGAGCTCCTCCGTGTGCTCGTCCTCGAAGGCGGATTTACGCTCTTGGAATTCTGCGGTATGGCTGTTGTTGCTGCTGACTTCAGAGAAGCATCTTCCGAGGTGATTCGCTTTCGCCTGGTTTGTCGTGTGGGAGCGTCCGTCCTTCCTGAGTGTTGGCATAGCCGGTCTTGATCTTGTTCCGGACATCTTTCTAATCGTTCCTCAGACTTTTCCTAACTTTGTCTTGTCGTTCAGAGTGGTCTCTCCAGGAGGCCTTCTGCGCGTTCTTGATGACCCTCTGGGTGATTCCCTTGATGCGTCGGTATTCTTCAGCATCCTCGGTTGCCTCGTCCTCTGCATCTTCTTGCGGACCTCAGTGCGCTCCTTGAAGTGCCGTGTGCATTCATCGGTCCAGTATGGCACGCTCTTGATCTTCTTCTTAGGTGGAGTCGTTCGTGGAATATGTCTTGTGGCGATCTCCATCAGTGATTGGAAGAAACGGCTGTGGCTGGTTTCGACGTCGTCGGTGATGAGTGTGACGGTGAGTCCTTCCCTGCAGTCGTCCTTGAAGGCCATCCAGTCAGCCTTTCGGTGTAGCCACCTAGCGATGAAGGCCTCCTCGACAGGGACTGCTTCCTCGATGTTGATGAGGATAGGTGAGTGGTCGCTTCCCATGGAATCGTCAAGAACCGTCTAAGTGCATTTCAGAGCCAAGGGCGTCGAGACCATCGCAAGGTCTAGGTGTCCGGCAGCTCCTGAGGCGCTTTGACGAAGGTCGGGCGCCGGTGTTGAGGGCGACGTAGGCGTAGGTCTCCAAGTCATCCTCTAGCCAGCGTCCTCGTGCATCGATGGATCTGGATCCGAAGAGGGTGCTGTGGGCGTTGAAGTCTCCCAGAATGACTGCTGCCCTCTGTTGGAAGAAGAGGGAGTGCGTATCCGGTGGCAATGGATTTCCAGGTTGATGTGGTGGATGATATATGTTGATCTTCTCTGTCAGTCCGTCGAGCGAGATGATGATCGACTCCGGAACGTCAGTAGTGTTGATCGTTGAGTAGGCGATACCAGTCTTCATGAACGTTGCAACGCCTCCTCCAGCCTCGCTAGTGGTTCGATCGTGCCGCACGCAGGTGTAACCAGGCATCTCTAGGTCGATGGTAGGCCTCAGCCAGGTTTCCTGGATGCAGATGATCGTCGGCGGTGTCCGCATCTCTGAGATGCGGTGTCCACATCTCTGAGATGCAGTGCCTCAGCTCCCCTACGCGGGGTCTGAGGCTACATGCGTTCCACTGAAAATTCTCAAGATCCGTGATGGAGGATGTCGGTTGCAGTGGCTGTCGTGGCGCTCCAGGCACCAGAGGAAATTGCGTAGGCCGGGGTCACCGCGCCGCACACCTGTTCGAGAGGGATGTTGAAGGCAACATGGAATGTACTGACAAGGATCTCGATCAGCTTTTCAGCAGGGATCTTGCTATCGTCGGTTGCCTCCAACGCCCTCACGAGCAGGGTGAAGGCGAGTGACAGCATCAGGCGCCGCCCTCTGTGCCCTATCGCTATCGATCGCCACCCCCTTCTGGTGCACCTGGTCACCACCTGCGTCTGGTACAATAGGAGCCTGCGCGGTCCGTGGGTCGACCTGCGACGGTCACGGTTGGAGCGACCAGAGGGGCGCGAGCTCGCCGCCGTAGCAATCACCCCGGCGCTCGATGCACCAGCCGTCGTCGTCGTTGTTTTGTCGGCCGCATTCGCCGTCGCCGTCGTCTTGGCTGTCTTGGTCGTTGTCGTCGCCTGTTGCTTTCGGGCCGTCCGAAGCGCGTCGCTATACGTTTTGCCCTCCTTGACGCTGATGGTGGTGGCGCTCTTGGCGAGAGTGTACTTTGGGCAGGTGCTGGACATCGCTGGATGTGGTCCACCGCAGGCCGCACGCTTCGGTTGGCTCTGCTGTGTGCACTCAGTATGCATATGATCACCGGCGCAGATGCCGCATCTTTGAGTCTTCCTACAATACTTGGCCACGTGGCCAAGAGAAATACAACAGAAGCAGCGAGTAGGTGGCGGTATGTAATCATGCACCTTAAACCTTAGGAAACCTGCATGCAGTCTGGCAGGTGCAACTGAACCAGAGGCCAGTTCAATTTTCACCGCCAAGGTCGGGACCTTGACCTTACTCTGCATCTCATGGATCATTTCGACCTTGATTATACGTAAGTTCGCTTGCTTCTGCAGGCTGTTGAAAATGTCTTCATCATTTAGATCAATAGAAACACCTTCAATTACCTTCTGGATATACCTGCCTCTGTGCCGAACGACTTCACGTGGCTCGGACACTTTGACCTTGTAACCACAGAGATCAGTAGTACTTAGCAACTTGGCTCTATTTGCCCTGCTGTCTGGTCCGCCCAAGTGCACACGCACACACGTCGCCGAAGGGGCAGGCACATCAGCTGTCAAGGGCATGAACTGCTTATTCAGCTCCGCTCTGACCAAGTCAGCCTTTACCTTACACAAAGGCACTTCTAAGAATTCAATGAATTACCGGTTCTCGACTGACCGGCTCACTGTGACACGGACGGGGGCGACCTCCTTCACTGCCGTAACCAGTGCGGCAGAACCTTCGTTTTTCGAAACTACAGGTACAGGGGCTTTCGCAACCCTGACAGCAGGTTTCCTCATCGGCCGCTGAACGACCTTATTGTCCTTTCTGTAAAAGTTCAGATTGGCCTCAGACAGCCGAATCTTTTTCTGTTTTTCGCGCTTAGCAGTATAATCTGCCTTACTGGTCACGGTCTTATACGGGAGTCCCTTCTTTTCGTCGCCGTCATCATCGCCCGATTCACTATCGGTCTCAGAACCGTGATAGAACCGGCTGGGTGTTTTCAAACGAATCGTCACTGCGGTTCATCCGTTTACGCGGAGTCATAACTGTCAGGTCCATCGGTACGTCAACGTCGGTCTGAGCACGAGACTCAGACACGGAGGCGGAAACCCCTTCACTAGAACTCATGTCTTGCGAGAGGTGTGAGATACGCAATGAAATGTAATCTAGGGTTAAATAAGAATCTGACTAATGTGTCTAAATATATATAAATACTACTAGAGATAGAAACGACTAATTATAAACTACAAAACTTTTAAATGCACACACAAAACTACATAGTTAAATATAAACACAATGGCAAGAAGCTACGAAAATGAACCTAGACACGTGTCAAACACATGAAACAAATCGCTCACCGTACGAAAGAAGTCTTTGTCTCAGCGAACAAAAGGTCTTTGTCTCAACGATCACGTACTATCACAAGCAGTCACCTCACGCACCGACCTCCTCACCGACCTCTGCCGAATGACATGCAAGCACCACTATTTATAGCACCTAGGCCAAGGTCCCGGGACGTTGGCTAGACAGCCAAGGTGGGGAGAGGGGACGGTCCCGGGACTTAGGTAGCGGAGACCTCTACGGCAAGCGTCCCAAGTGACGCACGGCCAAGCCCGCAGCAACAGCGGCCCTAGTCGACCATGAAAAAGACGGGCGGCGCCAGCCATATCGTCACATTACATATATAAGCCTACACTTAATGAAAAGCAAGTTTACAATACGTCATGTCAAGATCGAGTCAAACTGATCTACAATTACACCTATATGGTAATGGACTCAGCACGAACATATTCAATCGACAACATTGTTGGATTACTTAGACGAATATCAGCCATGTAGTGCTTTTAGATATGTTGTAGTTAATTTCAGAGCAAAAAAGCTTTTGCGACAGGCTAATGATGTTACTGGTAAAACAATGACTATGTTTGACATTCTGAACATTTCATGAAAAGCAAGTTTGAACGGTTCCTGACAGAAGCCAGAACTATCGTTGTGGTCATATTAGTTGCACATAGACTTGGGTGCATTAGCAGACCCCCCAACTTGGTTGAGGTCTTTAACATTAGTCTACTGTCGTACAAAAGTTTAAAAAAACACGTTATCATTATAATTATTCCAAGAAAGACATACGTTTTGGCATAAATGCCTGTCATAGCATTGATAGCAATAAGTGAATGGTTATAGATAATCGTCCATCTAGTTCAGAAATGTGTTACCTAAATGTGGCTGCCGCCTATGTGTTACTTTGTCCCACAGTTTCATCAACTGCCGTGCTAGAAAAACGGATAGGCATCACGCAGACAGTCGGACTCGCTGCTGAGCTAATTCTGGGTCAATTTAACAATTCTTACTTAACTCTTCTGCCTTTATGAAGACCTCTGTTTCAAAGATGCCGTTTTATGTCTGACAACGTCGGCAGCTGCATAGAAGTCAACACTTGAATATTGGAGTTGAATTGGTAATAATTCTAGTTTTAAGCTTTCAACTGCTCTTTCAACATTTTGCCCCATAAACATTCTTTAGCAATTATACCAATGCATCTAACTGATCACTGATATTACGGCAGGCAAAATATGGCAAGCCCATCTACATGTAGTATCACCAATCTGCTGGAATTGCCTCGCAGGATCCCTATATGATGTAAATCACTATGCACGTACGTTAACCCATTTCTTATGCACAAGAGAACTTGAAGCAAAAACGTATAACCGTTCAATTATAAGTAATGCAAAAATCGCTAGCTTCTGGAATAGATTCATTAACTGAAATTACATTCAATTAAAGTGCGCGGCAATGGAAATAAATGGCCAGTGCCCTCCAACTGCCTTCCAACTGCTGGAAACTCTTATTAACACTGCTCAGTACACGTGCACCATCATAACCTTGACAAACTAAACCTGAACCTGTGTTTGCCCCAAATCTAAAATAAGCCATGACAATTAGCCTACTTTGCATCTAATCCGATTGCTGATCTGAAATCTAGAATATATTCATTCACTTTCTTGATGGGAAAAAATCGTATTACAAATGAAAGCTCTTTCTGCGACTATTATCCTTTGTTCCATCAACAAGGATTGAAAACTATATAGATTCCTTGACCTCTTCTATTATCTGAGCCCTGACAATATCTATCACTAAAAATTCTAAGCAAATAAGTAAGAATGTTCAGAAAAGGATGATTTCAGATTTCGTTATGCAAGTTAGTACTTCGTGCCTTTGAGAATGCCCCGAAAAAATAATTCTGAATTTCATCATGCATCATACCTGAGCAAGTAAATATGAAATCTAAATGATACCATTTTCACAGCGCAGCGGGGAAAAAATGTGGGGGCTAGTGGGGGGGGCACAAGCCCGGTTGGGGGGCCACGGCCTGCCGGCCCCTCTGTGGAGCCGCCACGGGAACTTGGAGCAAGCTGAGTATGGAGGATCGAAGGCATTGGGTACGTCCACTTGCAGCCGAACCAAAAACTTAATAGGGGGGGGGGGGGAAGTAGCCTACCAGCGATCGATGGGGTAAGTAAGCATGGATCCATTGATTGCCAGAGAGGGAAGTTGCATCAAAATTCTTAAGAAAGACGTGATCGATGCAATAAAACTTAGGAAAGCATCGTGGGCCTAACATGTTCAAGTCTCTCTCTTATGATGGCCGGAACTCCGGAAGGGATGAGTTCATCATGTCGACCGATGTCCTCCAATTGAGGCAAGAGGATGAGGAATCAGGATATGATTTAATGAAAAAGCCATATGTTCAGTTTTGATTGAGGCACTTAATTGTAATGAGATAATAAGATCGCATGAAGTGATCACTGATCATTTTACGTTGAATTTGTAGGAAGGAACTTAACGCGTTGAGAGTTGGAAGTTGTCAGCAAGACAAGCGAAAGACAGTTCACACTTAATTGGATTGCAGTTGACGAGATAATCATGGGCTATTGCATAGGCCTATTGCATAATTTTCTGTATAAGTAAGCCCAGTCCTAGCTGATGCGCTCTATAAAAATTGGTGGCTGGCGCTTTGTTTGATGCCGGCTGAAGGGGGTCCAGCAATCGACTCATGCCCTATTGATACTTTTATTTTATCAATATTAAGTAGCTTGCAATGAACTTCTCCATGCAGTGGTCTTAAAAATTACAAAACTAGATATAACTATTGTAATAGCTTATGTCGGATATAACGAATAATTTTAAATCACCTTAGTTCCCGACTTGACTGAGTGAGGTTGCCTCACACAGCTTTTAGACACTTTCAGGGGTCACTGAGGCTGTGGCGACAGAAGTGGATTACATTCGTGTGAGAACACAGTATATTAATGTGATTGTTTCATTCGTCAACCTTACGGGGTATATGGGAATTGAACTCGGTTTCTCACCTCTGCACACCTGTGTATTATAGGCTTACATTACTCTATGCCATAGTGATGACTGAGGAAAATGGGAAAAGATAGGAAGGGACAAGTCAACATGGGCCCCAATATATATATATTGTGACAAGTTTAGGAATAGTTGTGTATTATTGTTAAGTACCATTCATTTGCATATATATATATATAATATATAAATAAATTTTATACTGCCTGCCTGCTTTACGTTTAGGAATCCACAAACAAGGACGAATGGTGCAAATTACATATTTCTACAAAGATAAACAAAACATCACAGAAATTACAAATCAGTACTATGAAAATCATCATGTATCATAAATATAGTTATGCAATTTATGGAAGACTTTGTTCGACATTCACAATCTCTTTGTACACTAATGTTCAGCAAGAATCACAATCAAGGATATTGTTCAAAATACAGAGCACATACGTATTGTCTATCTTCGACCTGCTTCTCATTTTGCCCTAATTGTCTTGTAGCAAGAGCTTTTATATATCTGCGTCATGATGAAGACTGCTACACTGGACCTGACACTTGACCTTCATAGATTTCAAGCTGCCACATTTTGCTAGCTCTATTAAAGCTCATATATTGAGGTGCTCTGTACATATACTCTAGTTCATATAGTATACTTGACTTCAAAAACCTGTCTCAGAAGTGACCTTATCCCTTTAACAACAGTTGCATAGTTTCCTATACATTTTGTTACACTCTGTCATTAAAGAGTTAATAAGTATAAAAGTTTGCAAAATGCTTTAGTCCCAAATTATTTCATAGAATGAAATTGTCCAGTTCGTTTGGCCTCTATGTAAATGAAGTTCTTCAAAGCTTCACAGTGAGACATGACTACATGGTAATCATGAAATCGTCCTTTTCATCTTCACAGCACTTGCAGCGGCTCTCCACAATGCAGGCCACGTGACTTCTTCATCTGGCAAATAACTAACCGTGCCTCCTCAGATTAGCATTTCTTTGTGCAACGTTTGATGTGCAAGTATTTACTTAATAATTAAAACAAGAGAAACAATATATCAACCATTCTTTGCTCATTCCATAATGATCCTACTACATATGAGACAGAATATTCATCATTTTCTGAGATTAGATGTTATTTGGCATTTTTTTCTGATATGATAACTTATTAGCACTTTAGTCAGCACATCAATAAGCTGTCTGCTTAGCTTTGAAGCAGTTGATTTTCTCTGATGTATCTGTGGCTGGTCAGTGACTGAGATGGACAGCATAATCCATGGATGTTGACCATTGTCACCAGCCAAAGAATACAATTCCTTCTCACATTCCACAATGCCAATTGTGTGATTTTGCTAGATCAGCAGTTATGAAGAGTAGCTGCAGTCAAGAGCTTGAGAATGCGCTCACGTCATCTTCGAAAGAGAAATGTTGGCAAAGATTTGCAAACATACAAGTTTCCATTTTGATTCTTTAAATTCTCTGTGCTGCTGAGGCCAACCAGACAGGCAGATGATTTGTCATAGTATCTCTTAACTTCCAAATCTTCCTCTTTGTTGGAACTCAGTTCTGAGTTTGATTGTGTTGGTAGGATGTTGGCTTCAGCTGAAGTGATCTCAGTGGCAGGTGAGGTTGCTTGCACATCTGCAACTGATGTTGAATCCATCTCTGATGACACAGTTCCTGCCACACTGAACAACAATGTGTTGGTCAAAGGTGATGTTGTCTCCATGACAGGTGACATCATCTCTACCAGAGGTGAAACTGTCTCAAGAAGAGGAGATGCCATTTCAGCAGCTGTCTCTGGTGAAGACACGGTCTGTGGTGAGGACACGGTCTCTGGTGAGGACACAGTCGCTGGTGAGGATGATGCTGTCTCTTCAGCTGCTGAAGAAATAATCTCCATCAAAGGTGATAAGGGCATGGTTTGTGGCAATGATTGATTGCAGAACTCCAATGAAAGGTCATATCCGGTTTGATGACCTCTGGTATGTTTAGTGTAATAAATTTGATCACTGCAGTCAATTGGTTCACTGGAATTTTGAAAGTGAGACAATGAAGTCATCCACACGGGACTCGTAGTGACCGAGATGGTTCTTTGTCTGGAACGGCGAAGGCCACCCAGGTCATCAGTTGCTATGGATTCTGACATAAATAGACATCATGCTTAGTAAAGAAAGGCAAAATGATGAAAATGACTTGCAAACAGAGCCTACAGGCTTCTATTTTGATTCATTAAATTTTCTATGTTGCTGAGGCCAACCCGACAAGACAGGCAGTTAGATGATTTGTCATGTTGTCTCTTAACTCCCAAATCTTCTCTGTTTGGACTCTGCGCTGAGTTTGATTGTATTGATAAGCAAATTTAGAGCAAGAACCTAGGTCCAAGGCGTCTCATTGATACTGGCAAGTATAATTATGTAAGAGAATTTGAAAGCTTTGCAATTTTTAGAAAACGCAGGCAGAGTTTGAAGTTATAGATTCACTAAGATTATGTTAATATCTAATGCAATGCAGGATGACCGAGAGTGAACTAACTAAGACACTTTTAGATACTCTCATTCAACAAATGGCGAAAATGACTTGCTACAAATGATTTAAACACTTGGCCTAGAACATTTTCCTCACCAGAGCTGTTTTGAAGCACTGGGGCTGATCCTGCAAAAAACGTAAAGTTCTTTGGCAGCGAGGAATACTTAGCGCTGGCATTCTTTTGTAATTGTTTCTTCCTTTTCTCCTTTCCTTCTGCCAACTGTGGTTCTCCAGCAACATTGACATTTTCCAGTGATTCTTTGTCTGAATTTGCCTGAGAAAGATATGTCAAACACATCAGCACATAACTCGGCAATAGTATTTGTCAGACAATTATAACGACCAATCATAATCGTAATTTTTAAATCTCAACAGTCAAGCACAGAGATAAATATGACCAAACATCAGGAAACTTCGCTGAAGTTGGAAACATTAAGAAATGAGTTTAACAGTGCACTTGACGAGGTTATTATTGGATAAATAGTTGTGTGAATAGTTTGTTTTATCACATTATGTTATTAGAGCTGCTAATGTATTAGTATGCACACTTTACATCTTGATGCAATATTTAAGAAAAATGTAGGTTGAGCAAGACAAGAATAATTAAGCTGTCTGGTGTAAATTAAATAGACGCAGTATGCATAACATTAACGTTAGTTATACAGTCCGTCTTGAATCAATCAGCACAATGGTATACATATCTGTTAAAAATATGTACAGAGCTATTTCAGACCTATTTGATACCCCATTACTTTCTAAGCATTCTACTTCAAAGATGTTGATGTTTCATTTTTGGGCTTGGTTTTCTCATGCATGCTACAAAGTTAATGTTAATATTATAATCTAGCAATTGTAAAATAGTAAAGATCAAGAGTGAGTGCAATAACAACAATAATGGATGGTGTAATACAATGAAGAAGGCCTTTCAGAGATCAACAATAAACAAGAAGGCCTTTCAGAGATCAACAATAAACAAGAAGGACTTTCAGAGATCAACAATAAACAAGAAGGACTTTCAGAGATCAACAATAAACAAGAAGGACTTTCAGAGATCAACAATAAACAAGAAGGACTTTCAGAGATCAACAATAAACAAGAAGGACTTTCAGAGATCAACAATAAACAAGAAGGACTTTCAGAGATCAACAATAAACAAGAAGGACTTTCAGAGATCAACAATAAACAAGAAGGACTTTCAGAGATCAACAACAAACAAGAAGGACTTTCAGAGATCAACAACAAAAAAGAAGGCCTTTCAGAGATCAACAATAAACAAGAAGGACTTTCAGAGATCAACAATAAACAAGAAGGACTTTCAGATATCAACAACAAACAAGAAGGACTTTCAGAGATCAACAATAAACAAGAAGGACTTTCAGAGATCAACAATAAACAAGAAGGCCTTTCAGAGATCAACAATAAACAAGAAGGACTTTCAGAGATCAACAATAAACAAGAAGGCCTTTCAGAGATCAACAATAAACAAGAAGGACTTTCAGAGATCAACAATAAACAAGAAGGACTTTCAGAGATCAACAATAAACAAGAAGGACTTTCAGAGATCAACAATAAACAAGAAGGACTTTCAGAGATCAACAATAAACAAGAAGGACTTTCAGAGATCAACAATAAACAAGAAGGACTTTCAGAGATCAACAATAAACAAGAAGGACTTTCAGAGATCAACAATAAACAAGAAGGACTTTCAGAGATCAACAACAAACAAGAAGGACTTTCAGAGATCAACAACAAAAAAGAAGGACTTTCATAGATCAACAATAAACAAGAAGGACTTTCAGAGATCAACAATAAACAAGAAGGACTTTCAGAGATCAACAATAAACAAGAAGGACTTTCAGAGATCAACAACAAACAAGAAGGACTTTCAGAGATCAACAACAAAAAAGAAGGACTTTCAGAGATCAACAATAAACAAGAAGGACTTTCAGAGATCAACAATAAACAAGAAGGACTTTCAGATATCAACAATAAACAAGAAGGACTTTCAGAAATCAACAACAAAAAAGAAAGCCTTTCAGATATCAACAACAAATAAGACTGATGCCATCTACAACTTGACTCTGACAGTAAATGACAGAGAACTGTGAAAGGGAACGATTAAATACTTGGTGGTCACCTACAGGTTTTCGCTACAAGGACAGAGTTCATGGTGTTTTAAAACTAAGGCTATGTGAAAATGTCGCTTGAATTTTATTTAAGAGCAACGCTAACCTTCCCAGACAGCTTGTATTGTATTCAAACATTTATAAAGTCCCTCTATGTAGTAGGGTGAACCATTCAGATGCACTCCATTCCCAGAGTGTAGGCCATGAGAGAAGAAATAGGCTTTGAGAAAAGCAAGGGAGGAGAATAGGTCACCAGCTAGAATTTTAGAGCAAGTGAATGGTGACAGCAAAATCCAAAGCTTAAATTTGATTTGCCATGAATCATAAAAATAGAAACTTTACATGAAAGAATCTAAACACAGGTCATTTAACTATACACCTAAACCCTGAAATAAAATTGAGTTAAGACCAATCTTTTCATATGAAAACAATCAAAATCAATTATAAGGCGTGTTCAGTCGTTTTAGGGGAATATTAACATAATCACTGAATCAGATAATCATATTTATCACAAACTTTACAATGCTATTAGCATTTACTGACATCTTGTCTTTGTTCGGCTAAACTTTGTTCTAGGGTCTTCTCTTCATTTTCTTCATTTTCTCGTCTAATTTCTTCTTCTAGGTCCAAATCTTCATCCATGTATTTGTTTGACTCCTAAATGATACAGACATATTTTATTAAACAACTTTCAATTGTTTTAAAGTTCACGTTGTTGTTAAAAGTGAAGTTTTGTGCACTTGGATTAGAAGTGCAAGACTGATTGAACATTTAGCATGGAACTTTCTGCCAGGGAGTTCAGTAGGGAAATGCCACATTGAGTACCATTACCAGTTTGCATCATAGTGGCTATGGTCACAGCACATAGTTGCTTTGGAACTGAATTCACACCATAATCATCTTAAAGACATCTTGGACTTCCATGAGGCAGTGCCGAGCCTTCTCGGTTGCTGGCCCTGCAACCTGGAATGGGCTCCCTGTCACACTCTGCCTTGTGCCCAGGGGACACTCAACCATGTTTTATACTAATCTTAAGACTGTCCTATTTAGCCGGGGTTGGGTCGGAAGCGCTTCTGAGTAGATATCTTGAAGGGGCGCTATATAAATCATCCAAATAAATAAATAAAGAGGGTTTCATAAAAATCAGAAGTCCCTACTTTGGTCTTAAAATATAACCTAAGTAATATACATGACTCAAAAAATCCAAATAGAGTCAATTAAAGCTGTTTTGTAAGTGACAAGATACTACTGCTGACTACGACTAATAAGCAAGTCAAAAGAAGGGATCAGTTCAGCTAATGACCTTGCTGACCATATTTTTGAATAGTACCTTATACCCGTAATGCTGATTACAATAGCAACAGGTGTAATAATAAATATTACACTTCATTACACATTTGCATTATATCATTATACCAGTGACAATTTCTTAAGTTGCTCACCTCCAGATGTTTCATAAGGACAGCAACAACAACATTGACAAGGACAAACTGCGCCATAAGAACAAAGATGACGAAGAAGACTGGAGCGATGACCGGACTCACGCAACAGTTACGAGCACAGTCATCGGAACTGTCACAGTCATCACGTAGCGTGTCCTTCATTATGCAGCAACAGACAAAGAAATGAATATGTCATCAACTTAACTACTCATTAAAATGACGCTTTACATCATCATAGGTCAGTGCAGACAGTGCCTCTGAATAGTTATTCAGTGAGACGTGCTATATAAATCTATTAATACAATACAATACAATTGAATATGTGACTAAGTGAAAACGTCATCAGTAGAATATGACATTAATTTAATATGAATATTACATCCAGTGAGAAGAACAATTATCTTTAGATAAATAGGATTGCAATGTAATATGATTCGGAAACTGCAAGAACCAATGATAAGAGGAGCGAAGCAATAATTTAACAAAGTTGTTGTTTAACTTTAATTTTAAAATTGCAATGCTGACAAGTTAACAGCTCATTCAGAAAATAACTTATTTGTTACATTAGATCATGTGACTTGCCACCAGTTATTAGAAAAAAGATTACACCAACGTCTTAATAGTTCATCCATGTCAGAATATCTTACCTTCATGATGCCATTCCAGTTGTCTCCAGTTGCCACACGGAAAAGGGTAAGAAAAGCCATTCCAAAGTTGCGAAAGTGCGCATGCTTACCCAGTCCTTCACAGGGATGATACTGGGAACATTCTACAATATGTCTTTTAAGAATAAGGTTCAGTTTTTGATACAACAAAATATTATATTAGATGACTCTACGTAGTATGAAATGTACAACGCCTAATGACCATGTAAGGATCTCATAAATTTTCACACAATAGAAGATAGGGGCTGAACATATACCAAGTCAATTATTGGTCAATTCTTTGCAACATCCATATGCATGGTTGGATCTAAGAGCATTTAGATGGGACATAGGACATTGCTACAGAACATGCTGACTTGAAAGGATGGCAGAGGGAACTTTCTCCTCGCTGCTTTGTATCAACTCAGTGGCGTAACCAGAGTCAATGTGAAACCCGGGCAGCTGCCCAACCCAAGATTTTAATTAGCACAAAGTAAAACTACCTCAGCTAACAGTTTTATGAAGTGCCTGTTTTGCTCGCGCTGTGTAACGGCAGTCCCACCCATCAAATTAACAACTTGTTTTCCCTATTTCTTGCGGATTTTAAATTCTTCCCATTCCATCAGGCGCAGGGCAAATGCTCAACAAACGACATCAATATAAATCTTTCTTTCCATTCGATCAGACTGGTCTGATCAAACAAACTGCTCAACAAATGAGTTGTGAAGAGTTAATCAGTACTTTTCATCTGACTAGCAGAATGAGATGAAGAAGGAGGGGAGGTGGAAGCCACACAGAAGGAGGACAGGACAGTTAGAGGTGGGGCAGAGAGGTTGCGTTACATGCTCCTGGATAAGTTACGACCTATTAGAACCCAGCGACCGATAGTCATGAAGATGTTTCCTCACGGATCATTTCAGATCTTGGCATTAATTAGGCAGCTGCAGTGCAATATATGTCATGATGTTTACGATAGCAGCTGGGTTACAATCATCGTATATATATATATAATTATGTATTTACTATAAATCTCCAATATCAATTTGTATTAAACATTACCCTATAAAGTCAATTGAGTAACAGGCTCTAGTGGGCGTAAATGATACAACCCTGTTGAGACTGAAACCGCGTGGTCCATGCCTACAATGGCTGTCAAAATAATTGACAAAATTTGGTCTACGCACAACTGCACAAGTAGGGAAAACTTTATACGGCAACTTCATATGCTGTCGATCATGAAGGTAGCGTACTGGAAAACCGAATATATATGGATAGCCATAGGCTACACTGAATGAATGAGATGAAGAAGGATGCAGGTGGGGAAATAGGAGCCGCACAGAGGGAGGACGAGACAGAGAAAGGCAGGGAAGAGCGGTTGCGTTACATGTTTCTAGATTAGGTATTTCAATCCTCTCATCCGATATAGTCAGAAGAAGCTTCGTCACGTATGATTTCAGATCTTGGCCTTCAGCTTGAAAGTAATTAATGCCACTGCAGAGCAATATGTGATATACAATACGTGGACTACAATCATCACATATATGTATATACACACGATAAGTCTGCCACATGACGATATATGCGATGAAATGAGGGGTACGCCACCCCCTAAAGCAAATGCATCTCAACGGATTTCGACAAATCCCATATGTCACACAGGCAGCGTATGAATCAATAAAAAACTCAAAATATAGTTTTAAAATTTCTCGAAATTCCGGGCAAGCCGCAAGCTGCAACCGGGCAGAACAAACTGCAGTCCGAGCACTGCCCGTAATTGCCCGGGCATGGTTACGCCACTGTATCATCCCCATTAAAGTGACATTCAATATCCAAAACAGGGTGCAGCATTTTTGTGTTTGACAGTGCATGACAGTTTATCTGGACCGTAACTCCTTAAAAATGAGCTGCACTTGTTTCCAATTAACTTTAGCAAATGCTAGTTTTCAAGGGGTTAATCCGGTCCTATGTTTGAAAATGAGATCTGTGAGTTGGTACAGATTAAGTCCCTAACATGGATAACTCCCTGATTAGCCTAATATATGATGGAAATCCACAGTTGTACACAAGTATCTTCAACTCAGTGTATCCAGTGTTGTATGCAAGACTTGAAACTTCAAGACCAAGACGAGACCGAGACAGTGAGGTGCCGAGACCGAGACCGCGAGGTACCGAGACTGAGACACTAGGCTCAAGACAGTACGAGACAGTAAAACACTAGTGATCCAATACCAAATGCTGTAAAATACTAATGTATCATTTTCGGGAATAAGGTTCAATTGTAATTTCAATTTAAAGCTTGTAATGTATATAGTACCAATTTCTGAGAATAGTTTTTATATTGCCGCAAAATTTTAAGACAGCTAACGCGAAACTTATCGAGATCTCTTGTTCGAGACAGAACAAGACTTTCACTTCAAGACAGTTTCTAAAAATTCGAGACACTACTTCGAGACCGAGACCGAGACAGCAGGCTTCCGAGACCGAGACACTAAAAAACTGTCTCGAGACCGAGACACTGTCTCAAGACCATACAACTCTGAGTGTATCTTAGATACACTCAGATACACTGATTAAAAAAATGTATGATTAATTGGCATCAAGTTAGTGTGTTTTAATTCATTCGACTATGTTACCTCACA
The DNA here is from genome assembly GCA_959347315.1 of Bimastos eiseni. NCBI lineage: Eukaryota > Metazoa > Annelida > Clitellata > Crassiclitellata > Lumbricidae > Bimastos > Bimastos eiseni. Next base: position 28,972,415 of record OY365808.1, on the reverse strand, counting down.
TGTTCAGAATGATAGTTACTAATGTTCCTGCAGATTACTTGTTTATAAGATGAGAAAAAAAATCAGACAGAAGAGAAAAAGAAATGACAATATGAGACAAGACAGCTAATTAGTTCTTTTTGAAGTTACTTTGTGACATTCTCTCTCTGTTTATGTTTCAGCTTACCAACTCTTCCAAAGAGCTCAACACCGAGAGCAGCAAATATGAAGAAGAGGAGAAAGAAGAGGAGTCCAAGGTTTCCGACTTCTGGTAGTGCTTGAACTACAGTGTCTAGCAGCATTCTCACTGACTTTGCCATTTTCAGCAGCTTCAGCACTGAAAATGGACAACAGGATTTCAATTTAAGAAAAGCCACAATGAAAGTTAATAGTCAAATAAATGAATGATTTCCACTTTATTTGTATATCTTGTCCCGTCTTCAGATCATGTGCATTTTACCATATCCCTCAGGAGAATGAGTGTTTGCATATAAATTTTAGTCAGACTTTCGAATGACGTCAAGTGAAAGAGCAGCATAATTTTGCAGCAGCAGTCATTCTATTGAAGCTTAGAATGTCCACATTTCGGACTCTTAAAGTATATTGGGAGATGAAAATAGTTGCGTTGAAGGGCAAATGTTCAGAATTACAGCATAGAAAAACTGTAAAGTTTGTACTATTATAATTATCTTGTATGTTTGAATAAGTGATACTTGTATTGCTCTAAATCACCACCACTATCTCAGGACTAAACAACTTGACATTGTTATAGTATTTGTTAAAAATTCTTAGCCTGTAACTACAGTTACTTTGATCAAACAAAAGAGGCCTAAACACTTTGCATTTTCAATAACAACAATTATCAGTCTTGTGAAAACGAAAAGCAAGACAAGCCACTGAAATCCAATTGTTTATGGTAGGTAAAGTTTCCGACAACAGTCTAGCATGACCATACCTCTGGCAATTCTTAGCACTCTCATGACTCGAATAATCGTTGGATTGATTGGTATGAACTTCGATTTGATTTCTTCGAGGACTATGCCAACCACGGACAGCACAACTATTGCTATGTCCAACTGATTCCATCTAAAAAACATTAACCATTCATTTTGCTTAATAAACAGCAGAAAGCCAGAATGAAGTGCAAACCCATTAATCACTGGGAGACAAAGTCAACGTGGTCGCATATTAATGACTTGCCGGTAAAGACTAAAATACAGCAAAATATAATCTATGTAAGTATTCTTTTTACTACAGAGCTCAAAGACCTAAGCAATCTGGTGTGTGTGGGCATTTGCACAGTAGTCTGCTATCAGAAAATTTGGTCCAAATACCTCGAAAGGCCACATTGACATTAAATAGCAGTCGTATAGACGCCTGCATCTGGTGCTAGCTCAGCTCATAATGAACATGAAAGTCTACTAAAAATAATGTCATATGTCAACCATTGATTTATCTTATTAGACATAAATGGCTTACTTTCTCGTTACATAGTAAAAGAAATTTTATAATTGCTATTTTGTGACAATTCCTAATGTCATCATTGTCTCTTTTTTTGCCATTGTTGTCACCATCATCATTAGATTCATTACATACATGGTGGTTACACCATTCACTTCGTAAATGTCTACTTTTACATTCGACATACCTATCTTTAAAGTATCGGACAAATCCTTGAGCGACAATTTTTACAATCGCTTCCAGAAAAAAGACCGAGGTGAAGAAGAAGTTGAAGATCTTCAGAGCAAAATTAAACTCCTAAATTAAAACACACAACAAACCAATCTATTAATTATCTACTGCCATATGAATGGATGGATGAGATACACGAAAAAACTGGAATGAATCTGGAGGAATTAAGGGATGCAACTTTGGAAAGAAAGAAATGGAGAAGGTTGATCACGGCAGTCGCTAGAGTTCAACGAACTGACAGCACAAGGTGACAAGGTGATGCAATTCTATAGAATTGAAATCATCTCAAATAAAGAATAGTCAACATATACCCCAGTACTCATTCACTTGGCTTGATCAGTATGAACTTAAATTGAAACTAAACATGTAATAAAATGAACTTCTTATCTGATATGCAAAGGACTAACGCTCAGAAAGACACTTTCACAGACTATACTTGAAGCTGCAAAGGCGTGTTTGATGCATCTTAGATACAATTCTGTAAAGAAATAGATATCAGAAATATATAAGTTGGAAACTGAAAAATGTCTGTAATCATCTGATTTTTTCAAATTTGTAACATTTCAAACATTTCCACAGTTGCTTGTATCAATTGCAGCTTAGATGGATTTAGAACAGTCAGTTTCAATTAGTGAATGTTCGTAGCAAAAATTGAAAAGCAATGAAGCAATGCTATATTTGTTAATCAAACAAGATTAGGTATAAATTGAAATGCACCTTTGGCATCATGTGGTATTCAGTTGCCATGGTGATGACATTGAGTCCAATAACGCAGGCAATGGCAAGGTCAAAATATTTGCTGTTTGTAATCGTGTGAATAAAGAGACGTACTTTACTGTAATGAGACCAGTAGGGCAGTTCTTTAAGTTCTACAAGACAGACAATAATAGATTGTTGCTTATGGAACTGTTAAGTCACCAACTGAAGAAGAAGTGAGTGAAAGCAAAGATGGTAAGAATAAATGGATCATTTTAAAAGTAAGAAAAATGCAAAAGAATTAAACAAAAGTATGTTAAGGCACGATACCATTTCAAACTGCTTTAAATACGTATCCAATAAAAGTTAACAATAATTACAAAGACACAAAAAAAATTGAGGAAAAAATACTACACAATCGATTTAGAAGGTGGTGTAAATGGCTTGCCGTGGTATGTATGGCCATAAGGTAATGACCATACATACCACTCCATGGAACAACAAGGTTGACAATTATATCAAATAATCTAACATTGCATTAGGATATATATAAAAACATTAAGTAGTAATATAAGATGATGAGTATACTCTATGGCAAGACATGGCAAATACATGTTAAAATGTCCATTGAAGAACAAAATTTAAAAAAACAGAGAAAAGAAACAGAGAGAAGCAGAACTCACTCCTCCTCTTTCGCTCGAGTTTCTTCGCATGGATTGCCTGTCGCCTTGCCTTCTCTTCTTTTTCTTGGTTCTCCCTACATTTATGGAAGTTCTCCACAACGACTCCAACAAACATGTTGAGGACGAAGAACCCCACGAGAAGAAGGAATGAAATGAAATACAAGAGACACCACTCATTGTAATTTGTCCTTGGCTAAAATGGAAAGCATATTAACTCATCATTATTGAACAATTAGCTCAACATCAGTACTTGAGCCTAAACATTTTATTTGCAGAATGTAACCATAAGATTTTGATGAACATGCAGTTCATCATTAGAAGCATAACCTTTTAAAATGTGTATGAGAATTACACAATTGAAATTAGTTAATGACTAATTAAACAGAGCACTTACTTGAATACAAAGAAAATTGGTGAGTTACCTGTTGGTCAACATCGACAGCATCAAGGCCAGTGTACATTATGTTGACCCATCCATCTTTCGAAGCCAACACAAATAATGCCATCAGTGCCTGAAGGAAAAGGCAAAGAATAACAATAATAATACTAATTGCAATAAGAACAAAGCTAATGGTAAATGTACACTGAAACTTCATACATGTCATCTGTATTTCAGCAATGTATTGAATAAACACACATTTCCTGTGACAGAGAATGAAAATTACAGTTAAATTATATATGAACAAATAAACTATAATCAATGTATGCAAAAATGTACATTGACTGATCAACTAACTTGTTTGCATCAAGTCATTAGCAATAACTACCAATAGTCATCAGATCAGTTGATACCAGTGACCAGAACTCAGCATGCTAATAACCTTAACTGAGAAAACCAAATGATATTTACCTGTCCCAGATTGTCGAAGTTATACTTTCGGTTTATCCATCGATAGGGTTTCCCTTTGTTGAGACAATCTGTCTTGTTAACAATATCCACTGTGTATGGGCCATCACAGTAGTACAGCTTCCCTTTGAAGAGCTGTGACAACCAATCAACAAGATAATTAAAATACCAACCCATTATTATTGCTGAGGCATCTATGCTCTTAATATTGTAGTCATAACTCATAAGTAACGACAGTCAACTGAATTTAACTGGCAGTTACTACCCACTACTGAAAATTAGGCTAGAACTGTGTCACTGTCAAGAATTGGGTAACACAGAGAGAGCATGTTCACTTTGATCCTATGCTGTGTATTGGGTAGAGACCTTGAACATGTCCTTCGATCATAATTGATCCTCCCCATCAACTGATGCTTGGTCAAAAGATAGTGGAGCATAATAAATGTCTCTTGTTAGTGTCACTTAGACATATCTGCTGCATTCGATACAACAGACCATGCTATCCATATAAACATTTTCATCTATATTTGGGATCTCTGGAACTGCTCTATCAACAACTGTTCTTATTTTTCTCTCCTCACTCACATCCGGATATAATAAGTCATATATAAAATACGATCACCCAGATATTAACCTGCCATGTTTAAACCCTTGAAAAACAGAATGCTTCATCATTGGTCTCTGTGAGCAACTAAAAAGCTAAATACCGGTAACCATCCTTCAGACCTTATTCCAGCAGATCTCGTGCCACGCGTGCTTTAGGTCTACTCTTCTCCTATTTGCTATCTTGGAAGAGCATTACCTTTCTGACCACATCACCCAGTTATCTCATACCTGCTATATGCATCACGCAAGTCCATCATCTTTGTCGATTGTGCTCAATGCTTTATTACAAGACCATTTGCACAATAACCACCTCAGTTGTCCACTTTGACGCAGTTTCAGACGTCAAAGAGGGTTTAAGAGAGACCATACGGCCTTTAGCTTGCAATGGTCGAGCCAACTTTTCCCACATGCAAGCTAAATTATAGTTGAGTAAAGCAATCTTAATCAGTTTTTCTATACATAGTAATTTTTGCAGAGGAGTAATATTGTGATAATAGAGTAATTTGTGTTTTAACAAAATCATCTGTTAATTAAAACAATGAGCATAATAAACTTCTTTGCCAGATCAAGTCCAAAAATAGCCTCTAAATAGCTTGCACATGCACAACTAGCCATAACCGTGTGAGCCCTTGATGCTGGGTTTTCCCATGCCCATCCAAGTCTCTGTCCTGTTAGTCTGGTACCAATGAATCGTTCGCGCACGCCATTTTCCCGTAGTCTCAGCCTACGAAGTCCGTCTTTGGACGCAAAGCTGGACTAGACTTACGACCATTTTAAAAGCCTTCGTTCACGCCATGTTCATAGTATTTTAAAGCTAATTGGCCCATTGTTTGTGAGTTTCTGACTGGTTATCTACAGTGTTTTTGTTGCCGACCTAGACCGACACCAAGACATTTCAGCGATGACTTAAGCCTTGCTCATTTACATATGACTGCCACAGAGAAAAGACTATACCTGAACGCCAAGAATTCCAAAGATGATGAAGAACATGCAGCAGATGAGAACAATGTTTCCTATTGGTCGTAGAGATGACAGCAAAGTCTGGACAACTAACTTCAAGCCGGGAGCTCGACTAATCACCCTACAGCAATAAATTCACTTACAAAAAAAGAAAATATATAAACATGGATATTGAAACAGTTATCGTTTTCAATTTTTAACTTAAAACATATAAATATAAAAATGTAAATAACACCTGCACACATACAATTTTATTAAACCAAATACTTGAAGCTTAACACACTTCGGTTTCGGGTTCAAGCCAATCGGGCAGTCACATAAATTATGGATGTTGAATGTCGATATCTGATGAAACAGATGGTCACCTCTACATTGTATATATCATTTGCAATCTAACTCAACTTCACTTGTCCTTACAGCTTCATATAAGGATCTAACTTTTGGTAGAACGTGGCTGTAAATTGATATTGACTGACATTGATTTAAAGTTTTCAGATATTTCTCATTACAACACACAAGGAAGGAATAGAAAATCTCCAAAATTTCAATCTCTTCACTTCAACACATATACATTTACAAAATATAGGCCTACACTCTCAGTCTTCAACCGAAGTCCTTGCACTCAATATGCCGATAATGAAAATCTAAATTACCCAAATTCCTTGCTTTCCAACTGTAAACCAATTCTGAAGTTGCTCCACATAAACTGCAAGTGACCATAATTACTCTCATTAAGGTATGTAATTATTTCTCCAGTAAGTTCAGTTCATTTAGAACTTGACTGGTTCGTTATGACTTCACTTAGATTCAGAACATTAAGGTGTAAAAGTATTTGGACAGGAGACATTTCACTTACCGGAGAGGCCTGAGAGTACGTAGCAGACGGAAAACCCGCAGGATTCCGAAAATACGTGGACTGTGTGCAGCAGAGAGAGAGACAAATGCATCAATGAGAGAGATGAAGACGAGAGTTCCGTCAATTATGTTCCAACCGCTGTGAAGATATGAGTGACGTCCAACAACAAAACCACGAGATATAACCTGTATATATAGAACATGATTTAAAATTATACGCATGTCATACGTGTTTCTAAATAATGATACCATTAATACTGAAGTGGGCATTAAAATGGATATACATATATATATCCATTTTAATGCCCACTTCAGTATATATATATATATATATATATATATTATTCAGAATCCTTACAACAACGTACTTGTTTACAATCACTTTCCAAAGTTTGCTACCTAGATTTTTAATGTCAGTAGACAGGAAAGTATTTATACAGGATGTTCAGAATAATTAAATATTGAGAATTTTCATGTGAAAAACTGAACAGATGAATGAAAGTCAACTGGCAATTTTTAATTGGTCATCCATTGCTTACAAGCTCTTGCAGCCGCTAACTTATCATGTGGCCACCAAAGAAACAGAGAGAAAACAAGAAAAAACAAGAGCACAGTGCAATGCACATTATGCACCACATCTCATGTGGTATCATCGACCTATCATCAGCAAATAAAGCTTAATATATCAAATGGATGGAGAGCCGTTAGTTATCTGAACAACTTATAAAATGACATATTAGTGTACTCTGTTGGCATGCATGAACACCACTTTATAGATCCAAGCAAAGCTAAGGCACACACACAAAACTGAAAATAAATATGGACATGCATGACTGCAAATTGAAAGATAATTTTACACAAGTTGATATTTGTTTGTTGATGCCTTGAATTTGGTACACTTGGCTTTAGCTCTCTGTCCAGATCATCTTAAACTATATTTGCCAAAATATAAGTATATTAGACCAATCTGCAGTGGTCTAAAATATATATACTTGTATATTTATATATATATATAAACCATTAAATTTACTATAAGATGTTAAAGATCGCCTCATTTTAAATCACGATGTTAGAATGAGAATTTAGATCACTAATTGAAACTGCAAATACAAGTGAAATTTTATATGCAATTAACACTTGGATTCTAGGTTAGGTCAAATACAAATAAATGATTTGGAGCACTATTCATACCTGAAGTGAATCGAATGTGATAATTTATTCCATGGATAAGGACTGCTATAACTCAACACTGTGCCTTTGCCATCGTGGGCCTTTCTATGTGGAATGACCTACCCCACCACTATCTGTAGCAAGCTTTTAATCGGTCTCCCACCCTCATCCCTTTAAAGACTTTCTTATATCCTCTGGGCTGTCAAGCTGAGAGTGCTTCTGAATAGCTAGTACTGTAAGAAGTGCTATATAAATAATCAGATAGGATACGATATTAATTATTGGTTACTAAATTTTTACACACTGAGAGTAGTAGACATCAGACCATTAAATTATCAATTTGTTCGTAAGCCATTCAAGGTTTTCTCTTCTGCAGACATGCAATATAAAAATCACAAATGTCACTCCAGCTTTATCTTATCCATCTGCCTTCCATCCATCTGTTTCCATCTTTCCTGATGGTTTTCAACACTAAAAGACAACAACTGTCAGTTCTATCTCTACTTCTGACACTGTCACGAGTACACTGACTGACAAATGATGCCAGAAATAAATTCAATAAGAATACTTCCTTTGGTTTAACCATACATTATGGACAGATTACATTTACTCTGCCATCATCTCGGTCAACTGCAGTCTTGCAAAAAAGGAAAAGCAGACAACTTACTTTGATGCCCATTTCTAATGCGAATATCACAGTGAATATATAGTTGGATATCGTCAGAAATTGTCGTTCCTAGTAAAAATAGCAAATATGAGAGCAGTTACACAAAAATTACCTTGTAAAATATACAGATGTATTTTTAACATGCTGGATGTATCTGTAGCTATTAAAGGATGCATTTTTAACATGTATGACTGTATTTGTAAAGTGAAATAGGTGTTTTTGGAACATGTATGTATTTGTAACATGTACAAAAGTTTTTGTAGCATGTATGAGTGTATTTGTAACATATATACATGTAGATGTATTTACGGCACGTATGCAATCGTCAATAGCCCCACAATGGCTCTGACATAATATGGATCTGGTTGAGAGTGCTCTGAGTAGGTCTCTTGAAGGGGCGCTATATAAATTTTTGGAGTGAATGAATGAATGAAGAGATGCTTTTCAACGATCCACTGAATGAAATATGCTGAGTGTTTCAGTTAGAAAGGATAATATTGAAGTGACTTACAATGCTGTCGAGTGGAATGTCTGGGCGCTCCATGGCAAGTGTTATACAGTTGAGCACAATGAACAGAAGAAGTGTGTTGTCAAATCGTGGCCAAGTGGTCAGTTGACAACACGCATCCCGCAGCCTAAAAATACATCAGAACAACGATTAACCTACCAGAATTCACATTGCATGTTATGTATAGTTCTAACAATGCTTATTTAGAAAGACAACCTTGTAATAACATCATCCCTACTAAAATGTAATAACATCATCTCCACTAAAATCTAGTTTGTTTGCAGACGATACTATATATTTCTATCTTATTAATTTACTGACCCTATAATATTATGTGCTACAACGAATCTTGAACTCAGTCGTATAGCTGATAGGTTTGAAAATAACAAATTGTCTCTCAATCTCGAAAATGCTAACTTCACTTTGTCTTTGTGTATAAGATTGAGAAACACGCTTTATTTATGATCTGTAACAACAATTCTGATTGGCTGTGCGGCTAAGGCTGTTAAATATGTAGCCAAGACAACATGTAACCAGAAGAAATAGCCAGAGAGCACCTAAGAAAAACAAGTCATAAAACCACTACTAAAGCAAGAACTCTAAGATTCAATGCCACTGATAACATTCAAAATCTGACCTGTTAGTTGGTGCTAACACGAAGAAAGCATAATCTGCTCGACTTTTCAAGCAGCTTTCTAGTTTTGGAAACCATGATAAGCTGAACCAATGCTTCTGTGACAGAAAGATAAAGCCACACAAATCTCAGCAAACATACAAATGGAAAAATGCATTCATTCCGTTACGCAAAGTATTAAAATCCCAGTGTCATGCTGTTCCAAATAGCATGAATTCTGAGATGATGACTTTGATATTATGCAAGAAAACTTCAGCTAAGAAAATGGCCTCATTTCAAGAGAAACCTTGCCAAAAAGTAGTTGATCAGGCTAACTAAGCCAACATTACAATGGGTTCCTGCATAGATATTTCTGCATATTCATATTAATGTATCCACAATAAGCATTGCTGATGCTTAGATATCCTTAATCTGCCTAAATAGCCAAAGCCATTTTCATTACAGTCTGATAAATTCACAATTCACATAAACTATGTCGTCATCTCATGTAAGAGCGAAAAGGTTTACGATAAAAACCAGAGAAATCAGGAAGAGAATCTTCAGATCAGAAGCAGACGACAACTAACCGTAAGTGCTTGTGTAACATTTTCAGGTTCCTCAATTGACCGTGATTTCTTCGCCTCGGTATCATTCTCCTCGGTATTTTCTGCAATTGATGTCTGTCTGTTGCTACGAGACAGACTGACAAGAGATGGCTGCTGGAAGAGACTGTGTCGGCTTCTCAGGGAACCCTGTCTACTCAGTTGGTAGATGTCTCGCAGGCTGAGTGGCGTGGGACAATGTCCCCCACCGCTGCTGCTGATGGTGTTGCGACGGCCGAGATAGGGTGGAACGCCTTTGCTGCCCAGACCATTGCTTGATTGTCGACGCCGGAATGACTCACGAGGACTGAAGGTTCGGGGACAGTTGAACGAATGGTGACCGGAGAGGATGTGCTGGCGGCGTACCCTTATTGAACTCTCTCGGGCAACACCTTGGCGCATCCGGAATGATCCTTGCGGGGTTAAGTTATGTATAGGACTTGGTGGTGTGAGCAACTGGGGCTCTTTCAGTGAATCATTTGGAGAAGCATCACCCTGGTGAAGGTTGAGTATACTATGGGGTAATGCCGATGGCCCACAAGTAGCTCCCTCTAGTGGAGCTGAGGGTTTGAAGTAGCTCTGGAATGAGCTGAGCGGTGCAAGGGAGGTGCATGGGGGGGTGCGACTGTAGATGCTGGTCTTTGGGCTGAACGGCCCATTTATGTAGAGTGGTCGTCTTCGTGCAAGGTCGCCTGGACCCCTCGAGTAGATCTTGGGGCTTCCACTATACTGATGATGGTACATCTTCATGGAATTATTGCGTGACAATTGGTGTAATCGATGGCGATAATGCTCTCTGTAGAAATGAAAGTTTCAAATGAAGAGAACTTACAAAATAAAGCTGCAGATAATATAGGAGAGTTTTAACATCTCAGACAAATTAATCAAGGAAATAAATGAGGGCGTAAAATTAAAAACAGCAGGCCAACCCAACTACAAAACCAAACTTTAGGATGATTCAATTACAGGAAGTATTTATTTAAGACCATCTATTTAATCAGATTATGACATGATGCAATTAAACACAGCATACAAACAGGTAACCAAAGTCTGAGATGACACCATTACGGAAATTTAACACAACCACATGTTATCAATCACAAAAGAATATAGTAAAGTAAATAACCAAAAAAGGTGAAGGAATTTAACAACAGAAGATTAATATTGCAACAAATTTACAAGATGATACAACTGAAAGATAACAGATGCTAATTGGCAAATGTACCAATAAGCTTTCTACTCATTACTCTGCCTACATTTATTAAATGGCCCTAACTTGCTGGACCCTTCCATCCTTAATTGAGCATCCCGTACAATGAACAAGTATTTTGCTATCATATGTTCATATAAATTGTACTTTGGATTGCAAATAAATTAAAATTAAATGAAGTCATAAATAAAAAACATAAATAAAAATGACAAAAGTTTAGCAGTTACTTATCGAAATACTATATGAACAATTACTTTAAAGATCAACATAAAAACATCTATGCATTACCCAGAGTCATACAGCTTTGATGTCCGATAGAGTCCAATTTCCTTCGGCGACTCATTCACATCAGTCTAAAACAGACAAATGAAGGACGCAAATGTGGAAAGGGTGCAAATTTCAGGATGGAATAACTTATTATTCCCTAAAATGCACTATTTTCAAAATGTAGGGGCTCTAAATTGATGCTACGCATAGGGCGCAGTTAGCTATGCACAGGGTCCAATTAGCTATGCACAGAGCGCAATTATAGCTCAGTACGGCCCTGAGGATCAAAGGACAAATTCTGAATAATGTAATTTACTAAGAAGAGCAAGAGACCATGAGAGAAAAAAATAGTCGAAAACAACTGCAAAATTTGGATGTAAAAAGATCATTGATATTAGAACTCATGCGTGATTTACTACAGACTAATTTTAAATTCAGGAAATCTCCATTCCCTCAGCGGTCTGAACAACATTTCACCAAAGTAACTCAAGTCTGTTATTAATTAAGTTTAGTTAATCTCTTAGTTAATATTTTGCAAGGAGTTGCTTTTTTCGCATACCTATAAAAGTTCTAAAACCAAAAATATTGTTGGTGCTAAATTTGTTTATTGCAACATTGAACATCTTCACGTGGCGCTAACTAGTGAGTTCTTCCAATCTATAATAATTGTGATTTGTTCTAATTTGCAAATGGATTGCCAAATAAATTACGATCGATTGTTTGATTGATTCTACATCCAGATTTCCAGTGACTATCAAAGCAGAACTTGCAGGACTTGCAAAGATTCACTACTGTTATGGTTAGATGGTAGATCGATTCACCTAGATAATAACAAAACTGGGGTCAACAGGATGCCCTACTGTCCTGCTTAGCCCCGGTTCCTTACTCCCCGCTATACATACGTGTTCGCTGCCGCAATGTACAGCTGAGTCTGATAGGAGGTTTTTGCTTGACTCAAATGCCTCCACCTCTAGAGTGGCTGAAGTAGCCATGCTGAGCGCATCTCCTGTTGTCTGACTCAAAGTACTTAAGCTGCTTACAGGGATGTCCTCTGTTTGACAGCCTTCTGCAATCACTGACATTGGTTCCATCAGGTAAGACCCAGTGCTGCCCTCTGCAACAGAAACAACGCCAAAGTGAACTCATGGTAAACAAAATGAGTTGCAATCTGCTAGATTTTCAATACTGTATCCAACAAATTAATTTAATTCCACGTAAGATAATGGTGACACATGGTGAGGTAAAGTAAAGGGTATCGTAAGGCAGCACATGCTAATCACACAATTGATCATACATGTACTTTTCCTAAGGTGCATGGTAGTCCAGTGATTAGCATGCTGGCCATTCAACTCTGAGGTCACCAGGGCAAAAAGATCTTTCAAAATTTCAAATCTACTTGCTGCCGCAAACGAACACAGTCATAAATATGTAAGCTGTTGGTGAATAATTTATGTAGCTAATCTTCAAGAGAAACTCAACAGAGGGGCTCTTGACCTAAACATTATCACACATGCAACAAGGAAACTAGGAATTATTTCTGACCAACTTAGTTCAAAGACGAAAACATTCTGTTCCCTGTTTCTGAATCACCAATGACATCAATGCTATTTTCTACAAAAGTAAGACTGGACAATTTCTGAACCCAGGTTTTGCCTTTGTGTCATTGCAGACATTACTGTTAATGTAATGTCTACAACGATACAAAGGTCACATTGAGATATAAGTAAGTTTTTCTGACTCACCAATCTCACTCCTTCCCCGATCACCTCTGTTATTTGCCTCCATATCGCCCTCTTTAGCTTTGGACGATTTGTACAGTGACTGTTGCTTGTGATGACCCTCATTCTTTCGTTCTTCATCTGCCTCTGCCTCTGTATCCTCCTCTTCATTCTCCTCCCTCTTCTTCTTTGCCTTATGTGCCATTGAGTTTAATTCATTTATCTTTCGGCGTTTTTCCTGCTGCTGCTCTTCGAAGGCATCAATTGCTTCCTCATCCGGCTGAAATCAGATGCAGAAGAAATGCCACTGCAGGGTACAACCAAATCAATGCCTACCAGCCATCAACTCAAAGAGCTCTACGAGTGATCGAACTACTTTAAATAAACACTACATAACTCGAGCTGCCACTGAACTTATTATGTATGCTGAAAGTCTTGCCTATGCAATCATCTACCATTTCATCTACCATCTGACTAACCACAACAACTAAGCGAATGGCTGCTTTCAAGGTTCATCTGAGTAACACAGATGGCAAAAGATATCATTTTGGTTTATACAGTTTTACCAGTTTTCTTCATATCATCTTACTCCATTCTCTTATCCTAGGTATTTACACAAGCAAGAAACAACTTTCTGTTGCCATATTACTACTAGCCCATTGCTGATGCTGTCCTCTTTAAATATATTGATGAGACTCTGCCCGAGGCTCTGTAAGTCTCAATTTGAGAACTAAAAGTTACTGTGCAAATATCAATCAATCAATCAATCAATCAATCAAATACCTCGCCATCTGTGGAGAATCCTTCAACCAAGATGGCTACAAGAAGGTTGAAGAGGACATAGTTGCCAAAGGTCATGAGTGCAATGAAGTAGAGTGCTGACCAGTGAGAAGTCTTTGCCATTCCATTGTATAAGACCTCATTCCACTCCTCCTGAGTTAAAATCTGAAAAAAATTAAAGTTTGTTAATTCATTGAATTACTGGGTGATTCAGTTAAATGAAATCAACTCATTAAAATATGGATTACCTTGCTTAAACCCCTTCAATGTCCCAAAATAACACAATTGTATAGGTACACTTCCTCAAATTTGACATCTATTTGAAGCAACTTACTTTGAGCTCTCAAAAGGCCCAAAATTTACAAAATTTGAAGTACAATAACAATCGGCCGTTTAAAGAACAGCTGCAGGAACTTAGTTTCTTCCAATGCCTAAATCAGCCCACTTATAGCTGTTTCTATCAGCTGTACCAACTATTGGTTATTTCTTGCTCCCTGGTCCATCATGTTGCAGTGATCATCGTCCATGCAAAAGTAAACCAGATGCTGTTACACGGCGGCTTCAAGTAAACAATAGTAACAAAGAAAACAATTGAAATGATTGACATGTGACACTTACCTGAAAGACTGTGACAAGTGACCACTGAAGAGTATCAAAATTCTTTCGATCACATTTGCACAGGTTGTCAAATATCTGGCTACAGGTGCATGGCTTCTTGTCCGTCAGACGAGTGCAGAACTTCCCTCCAAACAGATGCATACCAAGAACACTGAGGCAAAACAGAACCAACCTAACATCAGCAGATTCTTCAATCAGCCACCCACATCGCTTGCATACTTAAGCAGTCAGTTCAAAGATGCAAAAAACCAAAGCAAACACCTCAATCCATTAAGGGAATAAAATAAGCAGAAAAGCAATCACTGGTCGGCTATTAAGACAGCTAGAAAAATGACAAGTCCATCTACGGACTAAATGCTTGGATCAGCGGTCAACAAAACAGCTTCTGTTTATTCTACGTTAATGCCAAGTCAAATCTGTGCAGCAATACTGATAGCTGACAGATGACCTGAAGATCCATCCCATGGTCAGTCAGTCAGTCAGTTAGCCAGCCAGCCAGTCAGTCAGTCAGTCAGTCAGCCAACCAGCCAGCCAGCCAGCCAGAAAGCCAGTCAGCCAGCCAGCCAGCCAGCCAGTCGGTCAGTCAGTCAGCCAGCCAGCCAGTCAGATATATGATGTATTTCTTGATGAGCTTATTCCAGAGTGTTGGAGCAGCCATATGGCTATGCAGCAATTTGAAAATTGTTGTTATGAGGTGGAGAAATGCTAGAGTTATCCATTAGGTCCAGTAGGCACTTGTACCTACAAGCCTTCTAGGGGCCTACGAATGTCAAAAATGAGGTGTTGATAAAAATACATTTATTGATAGACCAGAAAATAAAAAAAGGAAATACAGATTCAAATTTGCAAATTTAAATTTGCAAAAATACAAATTTAATAACATTATGGTAGTTGGGACAGATGAAAGTGAGGGTGCATACTGCTCACCACAACCTTAAAAGGGCCCTGACCGAAAAAAGTGAGTTCAGCAAAGTGGCTGGACCATGAACAATAGATGGAAATAGGAGAGTTGGGAGGATTGAAAAGTGTTGAAGATGAGTGACATGAGTTTTTTATTTGTTCAGATATTTTAAGCAAGAGAAGTGATTCTAGGAAAACAATGACGTGGTGGTGTTTGGGGTTTTAGTGACAGCATGGTCTAGAGCACTCTGAATAACTTGGGATCGCCTTCATTGGGTGATGACCATTTCCAGGAATAGTGACTTGCAATAGTCTAATTTAGCCTGAATGAAAGAAGCAGTGATTGTAGATGCAGCTCTGAAGTTGACAATAGGGTGGATTGGATCATGCTTTCCTTGTTAGCAAGTCGTCTAGTAGGCGTTCTAGGAAGTAATGTAGATTTATGGTCCATTTTAAACAAAGAAGCCTTAGTAAGATCGACCAAATCTCTTTATTACAAGAGCAATCAGCATAGTTGACAACATCTAAATTTACAATCAGGTTTTTGTACGAGGTTGTAGCACTTTTGGCAGGTGTAAATCATCGGCAGCCATAAAAAGTCTTACAATTTTCAATTTCTTTCTCCAATTTCTGAATTTAGTACACAGTATACCATAAAATTTCAACTGCAACACAAGATGAGCTTCGGTGGCTTAGAATAGGCGAGTGCATAAAACTCAAACTGATACATAAATGCTTGAATAACTGCGCACCAAGCAATCTCGCAGACCACATGAGACCGCCATCCGATGAGCCCAGCAGGTCGTGGCTGCGATCATCAACATCCTGATGTTTCGTGCCAGAAAAACCAAGACTAAACCACTGGGGTGATATGGGTCTCTGGCCTAAGTGCCTGAAACAGTTTTCCTCCAATAATTCAGGAGACCAAACAAAGCCCTCCTGCTTTCAAAAATAGTTAAAACTGTACTTTCCATATAATCCAGATCATAAGTTATTTAATTTGCACTGACATTGACCAATCTTGTAAAGCACCCTAGAAGTAGCTTGCTCCCGATGGTGCTCTGGTCATGACTAAAGCTACAGCAAAGGAAGATGGTTCAACAAGGTTCTATAACCACGGGTGGGTATATTACCTAATGAATCAAACAGTTGAAGAGATTTAAATATTTAGAGTGATGTGTAGCAAACTGAAACATCTTTCCAGTTGTTTGACCTGTTATTTAGAAGTTTGAAGAGTCACTAAAGATTCAGCAATACAAAGGAAACGAAAGCAGATCTCCACCCTACAAACATTCCCTCCACCACTTAATGACTCAGTGTCACTGTATATCACATCACCTCCCTGAAAAAGAACAAAAGAAGAGCAATCATTTAACTTAAGCTTGCCTGAGAGGAAGACATAGGTAAGAGGTTTGAGCAACTCCAGGTTTTTAGGCTTGGAATATGAGGGAGGATGGCCAGTAGGCACACTCAACCACTGTGCCTTTTCAATGCATTTCTAACAGATGAGAGGGTTATGAATGCACGTGGAGCAGAACTCTTGAAAAATGTTTTGTCCTGGTGGGGAGTTGAATCCCCACATGTCGATTCATAGTCAGTTCAGAATGCTTATGTCCACCTTGAACCTCCCCTAATGTCCGCAGAAGTCAACAGTTCTAGTACAAGCCTAAGGCTAAGGTAAGCAAGGGCCTCATTACTAGGGCTGTAACCTAACACTTGTGCTAGAAAAATAGTTCAAAGACAGGCTTTCTTCTCTCTAGTCGAATGCTTGGTGGTCTCCTGATAGTTCGAGGTTCTAATTTGTTGCCAGGGTAGAAACCTGACTGACCACCAGCCTTCCTGTGCCAAGGCTAAAAATAAAGTGTTAATACTTCATACCAATCGCTGCCTCAGGACTACATGTAGCTTACAGGACTGGTCTTCTTCTCTCTTCTTATTTCTTCTCCAATAATCAAAAATTGGAAGAAGTTTATAACCTTTTTTCTCCTTATTGATGCTGAGAAAAATCCGTTAAAGTGAAATTACTACTACAATTAATGCAGAGAAGTGACTGGTTTTGATCTGACACATCTAACATCACATCCCACAAGAGAGAAAGAGACAGGAGGGAGAGGAATGGGACAGAGTGGCTGAGTA
This sequence comes from Bimastos eiseni, assembly GCA_959347315.1. NCBI lineage: Eukaryota > Metazoa > Annelida > Clitellata > Crassiclitellata > Lumbricidae > Bimastos > Bimastos eiseni. The sequence goes on along the minus strand of OY365808.1, from coordinate 28,954,908 downwards.
GAAAAGAGAGAGCTCTATTTTGCGTACAGAAGATACAAACATGTCTCTGAGACATTTCACTTTACTGCCCTCTGCCACTCCTTGGATGGTACCATGCAGAGTGGCCACACCACCACTCACCGCTCTCCTCTTTGCTACGCTAATGTGTGTGTTTCTAGATTGTTTTATCTAGTTCTTTTCAAGAGCATCTCAAATAGAAATCAGATATTGATTGCCACAGATCCAAAACAGACACATTCATCAACAGATTCAAACGTTCACTAGGTCTATCTAGAACCAACGAAATAGTTATCTAAACTCACACACCCGTCATCCAGTATTTCAGTTGCCATTAATAACATTTCTTACATAATACACTAAAATTCATTAATTCGTTCATTTCCGAAATTTGCTACCGCCCTTCTTCCAACATCTTTTTGCTCAGAAGTGCATACACACGCCTCGACGGCGCAATTGCAGTTGCATTGCAGAGCAATGGTGCGCGAAGGACTTGCTCAAGGTCCCTATACAGTGACTGACGCCCCGGACGAGGCTCAAACCCGCGCGTTCAGCACACATTGAACGTTACGGGCTGACCGCTCTAACCGATCGGCCACTGTGCCACACTAGTGGCACAGTGGCTGATCGATCAAACTAATGCATGACTATTGACTATCCGTTGCAGTATATGCAGCGACAATCACCTGTGAAGTGCAAAATTGGTCATTTTATTTGTAAAAGACCTTTAATCAGTAACAAATGAAATGCCAAAAATGCATAATAAAATTTTCAAACAAAACTGTAGTAATTCGAGTTTCAACATCCTTAAGAAAGCTATACACCTACAGAGAGACGTGTACCAACAAAGCTCAACATATCATTTGAATATTACAGACTGTCTGTTCATGCATGGAATGAGCATGCATCTGATGCCTCATAGTTTTTCATTTGAGGAGACAGCAGTTAATGTAATCTGAAAACAAATTCAACATTTCTATTTTTCTCCGCTCTAGAAATCATCAAAATCATCATCAGCAACAGCAGAAGCAGCCAAAGCAGAAGCAGCAGAAGCAGCAGAAGCAGCTGAACCAGCTCAAACAGAAGCAGCTGAACCAGCTCAAACAGAAGCAGCTGAAGAAGAAGCAGCTGAAGAAGAAGCAGCTGAAGAAGAAGCAGCTGAAACAGAAGCAGCTGAAGAAGAAGCAGCTGAAGCAGAAGCAGGTGAAGCAGCTGAAACAGAAGCAGCTGAAACAGAAGCAGCTGAAGCAGAAGCAGGTGAAGCAGCTGAAACAGAAGCAGCTGAAGAAGAAGCAGCTGAAACAGAAGCAGCTGAAGAAGGAGCAGCTGAAGCAGCAGAAGCATTGCTGACTGTCAGTAAAAATATCAGCAGAATGTCAATGTCTGTTGTAAGAGGATCTCCTTCATTACTGGCATTGCTACCCAACCTTTGACTCACTGGTTCTATTAAACCACCTGCTGACCTTGAATTGATCAGTCTCTACTCAGCATGCAACCACCCACGAGAACCCCACGCATGCCGAATTCATGCACCAAGCCTCATTGGTATCTCCTCTGATCATAACAGGCTCAGCATGAATCCATGCTCTGGAGTTTGTTCGAAGAAAGGGTAGATCTATTTTAACATTTCAAGTCACCAACCTATAAGAAAATAAATGTCACTGATTGCCAGATTCAGAGTAGAAATAAATGGGCTTGGCAAGAAAATCTGAAACTCCTTTTAATCAAATGCACTTCTTATGAACTTAGAGTTAATTAGCGACCATTGTTTGCATGAAAATGAGACCAAGAGCAGCGGATATCAGCAAAGAAACCATCATGGTTCATTAGCAATTCAGGAACCTTAACAGCTTAACCCAAATAAGTTGTAAATAAGCTACACACCTTCTGATAAAAGGTTCATTAAAGGACCCATTCACATCAAAGCTTGAGCAATTCTGAGTGAAAAGGAGTAAATTAAATATACAGCTGGATAATACAAATACTTACATTAAACATTACTTTCTACTATTACCTCTGACCTGTCCTGATAAAGAGTTGACCATGTATGCTGTTTTCAAAGAATACTTCGAATTATGAACCATGGTACGCAGTTCATCGCTAGTAAACAGTTCCTTGTTGAAAAATTGCTTGCCAACAGTTGCTCACTGGGTCAATTGCTCGCAAGGTCAATTGTTCACTGGGTCAATTGCTCATAAGGGCAATTGCTCACTGGGTCAATCGCTCACAAGGTCAAATGCTCACTAGGTCAATTGCTCACTAGGTCAGTTGCTCACTAGGTCAATTGCTCACTAGGTCAATTGTTTGCCAAGGCAACTGCTCACCACTATACCATGTTTGTGTTGCACAGTAAGATTATCCTTAAAATCTCAAGTGCATGTACTCCTTATCATTCAATATAAATATTTATCCATAAGCAAACTGCTTAATTGACCAGAAATCATGACCACAAGTTTAACCAACATAGTTCCATCCTAAATTAACATTTGATATCACATGCAGAGTTCCTCATAGCGATTTAGAATAAAATTAGGAAGCTGAAGATGTTTGAACTCACCTGAATATGAAGATGAAAAGAACAAGCAGCGAGAAAAAGGTGGCGACATTATCCATTGTCTTGAGCATTATAACAAGTTGGTAGCGCAATGCCGGCATGAAACGCACAAGCTTCAGGATCCGCAGAAGTCTAAAGGTTCTCAGAACAGATAGACCACCTGTTCCAACCTGACCCAGCTCCACAAAACTACAGCAAATAGAATAAAACATGACAATCAATTCATCCCCAGTCAATCATCATCCACTCATTACCAACTGAGAAGCTTTAGCAATAACACATGTAAAACAATAAGAGAGAAAAGTGTTGGGAAAGCAAACACACACATTAATGCAGTTCATATGAAGCAAAAGCAATAAACAATTTACATATCTTAATAAGAAGCGTGCTATATTTAAGGTGCTTTACATTGAAGATTGTCTATGCAACTTTCGAGAACAGCATTAGCTGAATGAGGAGAGAAGGAAGAAGAGGAGAAGAAGATAATGAAGTCGAGTTTTAGTCTGTTAAGCCAAACCTGCAAGGCAGTTGTTACTTTATTATCATTATAATGCTTATTATTATTACTAGTATTTTTATTATGACTAACATTTCTACTGTGGGCAGTCACAAAGAAATGTAAATAGGAGGCGTGGCTAGCCTGTGGCCAGGTGAAATGCTGTTAGTCCAGCAAATTCAGGAAAGTCAATGAGATATAGTGAGTTTGAAGCAACTCAGAAGGCATTACATAACTGGTGAGATATATATTATGTAGAAGTAAATTTACCTGAGAATGACAATGAAGCCATCGAAAAGGTTGAATCCGTTCTTGATATAACCAAATGGTCCTTCAGCAATAACTTTTGCCAACATCTCAACTGCAAAGAGTACACTGAAGATCAGGTTACTGATCTCAAGCATGTCGGTCAACAGCTGCGGCTGCAGAAAAAACAAAAACCAGAATATGGTCTCAAATGACCAGATGAAGCCTGACAACTCATCAAAAACACAATAATCAGGTTGACATTTCAAATAAGACCATTAAAAATAAAACACTCTGAATCCAGCAATTATCATCGTTGTCGTTGTCATCATCATCATCATTTTAATTATTCATAGTTATCATCATCATTATTATTATAATTACTTATTATTAAAATTATCATCATTATTATAATTATTCATTACTATTATTTTTATCTAAATTATTATAAATATGTTTATATTATAACAAAGTAGACCCATAAATTTACATTCTGATAGAAAAGGCTTATGCTCAGCAGATCATCTGAGGATTCTGGTAATGAATGAGCATCAAATACAAAATTATAATTAAACAAACCATCCATGGTTGACATACAACTGATGAGAGGCATGTTTTCACGCAAAAATCTTTAAAGATGTACGTCTTTTGTCATATAAATGTTTTCCATGAAGACCTCCAAACAGTTGACTTGCCATAAAATCCCTCTTGAGTCCTAATTGCTGTGCATAAAATGACTTTCACGATCAACACCACAAATGATCACCACTGTAGCACTATGCTGTCTGCTCCGTTTGACTCCAATGATTATCCCCTTAGACCTTGTGGACTTCGTTTGATAGCAATGGTCAACAAGATGTTCTTCATGACAATATCGAGACATTTCAGAGATTTACTTTTACATTACATTATATTTAAGGCTCAATGCCCACCAAGATTTACACGAAATGAAGAAAGGCATAGCATAGAGAGACTGAGTTATTAATCATGGATCAAATCAAAAACAGTTCAATGCTTGAAGCCAATGAGTGTAGCATATTCACTGTCATAAACCATTGGTAGTTGAAAATGGGTCAAATCGGGAATCGTTATAAACTGCATCTTTCCATTCTTTCTCCAGTTTATATTCTGAAACAATGTTTCAATTAATTCAAGCCACACAAGCCAAAGAGCCCACAGCCAACAGGGAAGATGCAGGTCAAATAAGCCACACAAACCAATTACCAAAAAATTCAGTTAAGCATGAACACATAAGAAAAACTGATGAAACAACAGTAGTGAGACCAAAACAGCCTCCAGAAATATTTAACAATTTCCTGTCAGTTACTTAAAAACAGATGACATATCATACAGATTTTAGTGCCACCAAAAGATAGCACTTGAGGAATTTTATTTTTAGTTCTGTTATCTGAGAAGTATCAGTGTTCTTCTAAAAGAATTAATAAGAATGAACTCCAAAGATAAAATTACAAGAAAAAATTGAAAATTCATAACAAGAACCACCAATCAAGAGAAAGAGCAACATTTAGAGAAATGAAAATTAAAAAATCTACCTATTTTACGATCCAGAATCTGAGAATAGGCCTACATAACATATCATGTCAAATAAATAAGCTGAGAGAGTGTGTGTGTTGGAATACAAAGGCGTGTAAAATTACTGTGTAAGGGAATGCTTAGACTTCTGACAACAACCCCAAAGCATCAAATATATTTTCAAAATAAATGAAATTGTTTTAAGATAATTAGCCAAAGAAACAGTCAGAATCATGACAAAGGAGAAATTGTGAAATCTGAAATCCTATCAAGAAGGCAAAACTAGAGAATGTTCATTGGTAAATTGTTTTCAAGTTTAACGCAAGATCATCAACTATTAAGGTCCAAATCAAGACTACTGAGACACAAAGTAAAATAAATGTAGGCCTACTTAACTCTTATCCTTCCTAAACAATAAAAATCAAATGAAGAAAGTCTTAATTTGATGGGCCACTAAAATTAGGGATCAGAGTGAAATCCTAAATTGTGAAAAATGCTGATAACGTAAATATAAAAAATAGAATAAAAGTAAAAAATCTACCAATCTACTCTGATGGCACATCATCTACACGATCCTCGTCTTGTTCCAAGTACTTAAGGGGATTCTGGGAATCGAGGAAAGCGGAAGAAGTGAGGAATGAAGGAAGCCTTCACATCAGCAAAATGAATACAGACATAAGGCAAATAACTTGCAGAAGCAAATATTTGTTCCATCTGGGAAGTTGTTCTGGTGTGGACAGATGATTGATGGTTAATGAGGCCAAACGAAGAATATTACGAACAACAGTTAAACTTTAAAAACAACAAGGAATGCTTAAAAATCCCAGCATGAGAACATCAAAATATGCAGACTCACAAGTATTTCTTTCAGAGTGAAACAATGAGCTTTACTATAAAAAAAACTGCCAGCAAACTGTCTACATTGCTGAAAGGATTCAAGAGGACAAACTTGTCGCCGTTAACCAGCGAATAAAGTAGTACAGATCAACAGATAGCAATTGGATTCCTTCTGCACAATAACTGCCACCTGAAAATCCTAGAACAGTTCAACAACACATAAAAATGAAGGAATTGCTCTAGGTGATGGCATGACAGATTGCACACACAGAGAGAATGGATCCCTATCAACGAACGGCCAAACAGGACCGAGCAAAATATAAACGAACCTGGTTATGATATTCAATTCCCATGCTGAGTGTGTTGACAAGAATGGCAACCAGTATTCCTCTCTGGAACACGTTACTGCCAACCCACTTTTTCACATGAGTCCGGAACAGTCGCCAAACGTCTGAAACATTCACATGTGTTTCTCTGAAAAGAATTTAATGCAAACAGAGAATGCAGAGTCACCACAACCACAGTCCATGGATTGCAGCTGACTGAAGACTGGTGGGTGCAACATAATGCATTATGCAAACTATGATATCACCACTCATGTCCAGATATGTTACCAAAAGATAACCCTGTCTCATCTGGAAATGAACCTTTGTCCTGTTCATGTCCTGTCTTTTAATAGCGATCATTCATATTTTAGGTGCAATCATCTGGAATTCTATACATGATCCCATTTGACACCTCACAAGTCTTTACCAAATTATAGCTGAAAAGCAATAACTTCAAATTGCAATCATTAATTACTTTGCAAGCAGGTAGTCCCATAGCATTTTTTATAGAAATTCTATTGCATTAATGGTGCTTTAGATCAATGATTTCAAACTTTCACAATAAGACATTTGATGAGAAAATGAATTAAGACGAGTAAATAAAAACATCCAATTGAGACATTGCCATGAAATTATTAAAAATTATTAAAATTACTTCTTTCTGTTCGTTCACTTTCATCATCTGAAGAGTCACTGGAAGAACTACTATCACCATCATCCTCATCCTTATCCTTGTCATCCACATCACTGTCATCAACCGCTCCAGGTCCGATGACTATATTCTTTCCAACCTGAATGGATAGGGGAGCACTGAGCTTCCTGTGATGCTCAGAATGATCAACATCCTCTGAAATCGAAAGAACAATTCTTCATCATCACCACTTACAATCAGGTATTTATTTGACATTTCCAATGTTTCATACTTCTCAGTTCCAAAAACAAATTCCTTCGTCAAGTCACTGATGTCCTCGTATAGCAATTAAATTATCTTTTTGGGTTCAAAAGCACTTTCACGGCCTGACAATCCAATCCTACCGTCATCAGATGCATTCAAGTGCCTGTTAACAAAAACATTGGGTGCTATTCTAAGCCCATCGCAGGAACACTCCCATACTACATTACAACCCAGAGTAACATAATTAAAGCTGGTTAAATTTTATCGTTAATGATTGGTTGCATTGTGACTCAGGGACATGAAGATCACAATTTTAGACTTTGATTGAACTTTACAGCTTTGAGAAGAAAGCTGCACTTCATCACTTGGTGTATGTTGTTTACAAAAAACTATGAAATATAACCTGGTGCAATCAATAACAGTGCAAGAACTTTGAAAGAGGAGAGCGCACAAGAACTGCTAGAGACGACGGCAATTTCAGATTGAGAATAAGTCAAATCAACGACAAAGAATGAACCATGCTGTGGGAGTAGAATAGGCTCGCTTCATCAAAACATTGCATAATTAATTAGATACTATTTAAGTAGATAAGATATTATCAAATCCAAATGTTAAATGCTATATAAAAATATATACTAAATAGCTTGATGAACTCCAATTAAGTCACTTATGTTTAAATAAGATGAACTTAAGAGTGTCTGAAACTATGTGTATGTGTGTATGAATGGATTTATTACGAGTGACAGAGGTCGAGGGGCACTATGCCTACTCTGGAACATCACACCAGTGCATCTGTACTGTCTGCCACAACCTCACTGAATGTTTTTTATGTTCTTTCTCTTGACCACTTACCTTCCAAATCTTTTTGCTTTCCACTTTGCCTTCCAAACCATCTTGACCTACTTCTCAACTGAAAGCCACCAACCTCTGCATCCTTTCTGCATCACTTCTCTCTTCTTCCTCCTCCTCCTCTTCCTCCTCCTCTTCTCTCCAGTCTGTACTCATCTCGTCTCAGCCCAAGACAGCTCAGCAAACGAATCCATTGAACTTCAAAATTTAATAAGTTTCATGCTCCATCTTAACATCAACTTCATGCAGCCATTCATGCAGCCATTCATGCAGCTATTCATGCAGCCATTCATAACTTGTTCATAAATTCTTTGGGCAAGTGTCTGAGGGGAAAGTAATCTGCCTTAAAAGTCAATGTCTGGTCTTCAAGCGGTTCCCGGACAATTCGGCGCCGGACAATTCGGCGTCGAACAATTCGGCGTGCAGACAATTTGGCACCCGGACAATTCGGCGTCGGACAATTCGGCAACGGACAATTCGGCGCCGGAAGAGTTTGTAAGTGTATTTAGATCAGATATCGGTATGTAGTAAGTGGCATTTTGAAAATATTCAGAATGGGAGCAAAATAGTTTTCTCAATATTATCCAGCATATGTCTGGTTATTATAGAGACTGGTGAAGACAACAGCCCTAAAATACTGACTTTGAGTAATTGCAATTGAAGAGTACAATAACATTAAGACATGGATTTATCAACTTCTACCACCGTTAGTAAATACTATGTGAGTCAGAAGCCGAAATCGATATAATTTGTAATATTCTTTAGTTTTCTCTACAGTGGAGGACTTCTCTAGTTAGAAGGAGACACGGTCCCCTATGTGTTGACTATGACTCTACAATAGCCAAACATGTGCTGGATAATATGGAGAATATTATTTCGCTCCCATTCTGAATATTTTAAAAATGTCAGTAACTATATACCGGTCTAAATACACTTACAAACTCATCCGGCACCGAATTGTCCTTCGCCGAATTGTCCTTTGCCGAATTATCCCGGCGCCAAATTGTCCCCGCACCGAATTGTCCAGCGCCAAATTGTCCCATCGCCGCATTGTCCAGCGCCAAATTGTCCCTGCGCCGAATTGTCCAGCGCCAAATTGTCCGCGCGCCAAATTGTCCGGTACCCTTCAAGCAGAACAGTTTTAAAGTGGTCATAATGCATTGATAAGCTGATTAGCAGAAGAGCTGTTGCTACCAAAGTGATGTAGCAAATTAAACCTAACAGAAGATTCGAATAAGATTTACCAACTTATGCAAACGTACAATCCTCAACATCATATGTTACTATGCAGGATTTGAAGGCATAGGTTACTGACCTATGACAATACAGTTATCTTTCATTGCTGCAATGTCAAGGTAATGAAGAGGCACTCTATAAATTATAAACATACATACATACATACATACACACACAAATGCAGACTCACAAATACATACATACAAACATGCATTCATGTATGCCTGCACAGTGCATATGTACATATATCCATTATCCATACATAGTACATACATATATGTCGGGGTTGGGAGCGCTCCTAAGAAGTAGCCTTGAAGAGGCGCTATATAAATTTCATAATCATTGAATAAATGAATATTATACATACATACTTATACATATGCATACATACAAATTTATTTGTGCACAAATAGCCCACACGATGTGTCTGATGTTCAAACCTTGAAAATAAATGATAAAACGACAAGGCTTACTAGTTAACCAACTACATATCCACACTTTGGCCTACAATTCATTTAAAGGTAAAGCCTTCTAATTACAAAAGAATTTTGCATGGGATTGTCTGCCAGTGGAATTATCATTGGGTCGAGGGCCTAGTGAGTAGGAAGTCATCTTTACTGGATGAAGAACAGGTGCAGCCTGAACTCATATGGCCCAAGTTCTCAGAACTACTCTAAATAGGCTGCATAGCCAACCAGCTAAAGTGTTGAACATGGGCTCATCCTCTGGCAGATATCAATGTGGAATCAATCGACTGTAATCAGGTGCCCTCCTGCTACCCAATATCAATCAATCAATCAATGGGAACTTAATATAGCACCCTTTAAGAACTCAACTCAGAGGCGCCCCAGTCCAACTGTGGCAGAAAAGAGCAGATTTCAAGGAGGATTAGAATGCAGGAAGGGAATTTATAGGGAGAAGATGAAGTTCTAGGGAAAGTCTGTTACAGACCTGTGGTCACTACAAACATACCCCACAAACTGGGGTTGCACGCAGCATGCAAGCCACTTTTTTCGCCCATACTAAGAGCAGTTGTCGTGCTTGCACTTTTAAATTTAAGCGCCCACCAGTGCATATTCATGAGAATGGCATAAAAAGTGCAAATGCTGTTAAGTCTCCAATTCCTGCATTTGCTGTTGTTGTTTTGTAGGTGGAGTCTCCTTAACTAGACACTGAACTGCTGAGCTAACGAATTCAGCTTAAGAGTACTATATACTAAGTTTTCAGATGCAGAGTAAGATGCGTGGTGTTGTGCAGAGTAGGAGATAATACAATCCGTATAGACACACACAGCTAAGTACACCAGCAACTGAAACATATGAGTCTTACCATGAATCAATGGGATAAAGAGTTGGCCAGTGGAAGTAAGCCTACACTTTGATCTTGTGAGAAGATATTAGGGCTGTACCGATTATTCGCTTGGTATATTATTCTTTGCAGAAGACCAAACAAGAAAGTGAATGGACGATATTACGGAATGGTGCAAAATGGACCTTCAAAGTCAAAGAATAGCGTCACAAGACAGAGACCTATGGAAACAAATGATAAAAGTTGCATTGGACACCTATGAGTCTTCAACCCATGGACCGTGATGATGATGATGATTCGCTTTGAAGCCGAATGGTGGGCCATAAAGCTATTTGGCATTTGGCCAAATAGTAGCGGTCGGACTGAATACGAATAGTGGTCATGTGACATCTGCTTCTGCACAAGTAGCGCCTGCTATAACGAGTGACTGAGGTAACTCTCAATTGCCTAGACTACAGTAGCGCAGTGTCAGAAGTCTCATTTCTAAGTTTAGTCAAATTAGTTCCATTCCTAGTTTACAAAGACTGGCAGAAGGATGCAAAAACTACATGTAGTTAACTGACTACTTTTATTTTATGTATTAAATTTACTGAACTGAAATCTTTGCTCACATTTGAAATCGGTCGGTAGACGTATTTTTTACACCATTGGTATTTGTATTAATATTTACCTGAATAGCTGGTCCAATTATTCATATTTGACCGAATAGCGATAATTCCATAGTCCTTATAGGCCTTGCTCAGCAGATATGTCAGCAGAAGTAACAGTTAACAGCAAGACATTCGATAAATTTTCTATATATCAATTACACTTTTGATTACATAAAATATCTTTAAAATGGCTCTTAGAATACTGTAAGCATGTCTTAGCACCACGAATAAATATTGTTCCGCGATACCATAAACACAACAACAGCTACACAAAAAATGAATCAAAAAGGGAAGAAAAACTTATACGCACCACAGGACAACGACTTGCTTCCAAAACACTGACATCTAAGAACTCTGCAATCCTGTTGGCAGCATGACAAAGTAATTCCAAAGCTGTGCTTGTTTGCATCGCGTTGGTCATGATGAGTCGGCTCTTTGATGCTGGCCGCCGTCTGCACCAGTACATGATTAATTCGATGGACGACAGGCGAGTTTGGATGTCCATTGGCTTCATTCATTAGCTGTGTGCTCTCCGATGACGCCTCGTAGAAAACCGAGTCTTGATTCATCTCGCATCCGTCGGAAGTGGCAGTCGGAGGACTGCCTAAGTTGATCTCGACCGAATTTGAGTTTGCGATGTTATTGCAGACATCTTCCACTGGCGCAATTGTCTGCTGACAGTTGTTCGATTTCCTGTCTTTTGTCTTGTGATGGCGCCCTCTGCGGTGACGTAGCGACATCGTGACGGCCGGCTTCGGTCTCAGCCAACCCTGTGCTTGTGCGACGTTTCGAAAGAAGAGACGCACCTTTCGCTTGACACGACGACCGACGTGAGCGATGTATCGAATGATCTCGTCGTAGCAACCCCCGAGTTCTTGGTTGCTCATGAGCGTGCTGCTCGAGTGGAAGCGCTGCCGTTCCTGCAGCATGCGTTCCATCTCACGCTTCTTTGTCTCTGAGAACTGGGTTGCTATGACGACCAGGCACAGATTGATCATGAAAAATGCACCAATCTGAAATTTCAAAGCACAATATCTCATTGACAAACGAATATCAATCTAATCTGTTCAGATCAGTTGTATCATAGCTTGTTAGCATAATTACGCTGGTGTATCAAAAGGTCCATCAGCTTCATTTAACACTTTAACTCTGCATTGGTCTCCCAGTAACTTTAGTACACCCTTATTGTCGAATTTCTAAAGTAAAGAAGCACTGAACTATCGAAATATCTTGGCTGGCATACAAAACAATGAAAGCAAGGCATTGTTACTGGTATTGTTTATGACAATGATGATGATCATGACATGACAGAGACAATTCCCCATAGTCATATAAATGAAGCAGTAAATGCAACAAAACTGTAACAAAATTTAACATTGAAGATATATTTTTATTATCTTTCTACATCATGTGCTCAAGACATCAAAGCATGATTTTGGAACTGTTAAAACACAGTACCAGTACAAGTACACATCACAGTAGCAACTGAATAGGTCGAAATGCTTACCACAATCAAAGCCACAAAGTAAATCCAATCCCAGAATGAATGGACATCCTGCACATAGTACATTATGTTCACCCATCCAGCCAGGCTGATCACCTGACATAATGCAAGCAACCAAGTCAGTAAGCTATGCACCAGACATAAGTATCAATACAAGGGACAAAGTAACTCTTGCTCAATGAGCAAACTGTAAATTATTAAACAAACCACTCTAAATTGAGGGCCAACTGCAAAACCCAATATGAATCTGTGCTGTCTTCCTAAAAGTCACATGGCAATCACAAGCATTCTTGAGATTAGCAGTACATCAACATTTGTATTAAATCCCAATTTTTATAAAAAAAAGAAAACTATTGATAGATACATTAATAAAGTACTTGTTCCATAGCAGAAATTATAATAATAATAAAATTTAGAAAGACAATCACCAGTTTTAGAAAATCCAAATCGAGAGACCACAATCAAATGAAATATATAAAGAAAACTTAGCATGATATTTATTATTACTAAACGGAAAATACCAGCACAGAGAATCTGTGAAATATTTGAGAAAAGACTTAAAAAACATGCAAGAGCAGGAACAAGTGCCAATTGAACACATAACTAGGAAGTATGATAAGGAGACTTCACAGACTGAGTGATCTTACAGTCGAACCTGAAAAATTGCAATCCATGCCAGCCCGATATTGTCGAATGATATGGTTCCCTGAAAGGGATTTGCTGATTCGTTTCTACAGACGGTATAATACTGGTTCCAATTGACACATGACTCGTTTGTGGATGTGTTGTTTGAGAATGGTGCTGCAGAATCGTTGCACATCAGGTACATGTAACGATAGTTTGGAATTTCGCTGCATTTGGTCATGCCGTCATCTTCTGGTTGGCTGCATATGAAGTCTCGATCATATTTGTCGACGAAGAAAGGCAGAAGTCTGAAGCCAGGTAAAATTCGGAGGATAATTTTACGTCTCGTTTCAAATATAGAATCGTCCGCATTTCACCTAACGTAGAACTGAGGCTATGATGTGGACCATTTACAGAGTTTTTAAGTATTGTCTTCCAAGTTAGTTACCAGTTCATAATTAGGCCTACACATTAGTATACACAAGGAAACATCTATACAGACTGTATTTGGAGACCAATACTCTAACAGGTCAGATACAGCATCATGAATGCACATCATGCAACACAATGTCACTGATATTTCTTGCTGCTTCCAGAGTTCAAACCATAGTTCACAATGTGATGAATAATTAACTAAGAACTGAAGAGGCACAGACTAATCAATAGCGTAACCCAACCACCCCACATGCTTTCCCTGCTAATTGATTATCAGTTTCCACATATTGATTTCGGCTGAGGTCTGGCAATTTAGCATCCATCATCAGCAATGTAATTACACAAATAACTGCATAAATGTGTATATGTGTGTATATTATGAGGTACTTATATATGTATGCATACATAGCCATTGTATATGCATATATATATATACTTGTTGATACAGGAACTGCTATATATTTCCCCAGAAGATCATTGGCAGAAAGATCTCTCACAGAGCTCTCCTGAAATGGATTAACCAATGTGTGTTGCTTCTATTCTGCATAATGCTTGGCATGCTGCTTCTTTGGCACATCTGCCACTCAGTCTTGTACCAACAGAGACATTAATTGCCGACATCCCCAATATATTGACATATAACGGTCCATAGTCAGATCAAAGAATCTCAGATATACACAGGCGATACATTATGCAGCCAAGAACTCAATTATTACTTCCTCACTCTTGGTTCGCATAACTTATTTCAATTCGTAAGCATAAGATTCCTAACGCACTACACTAAAGCTGGGCACCAACGTATTCAGTAGTGCTGCCTCATGTCCGAGTAGTTGTCCAGGGATGTAAAAGGATGAGGGTCTGGCAGGCACAAAGACCAGAAAGATTATTAAAAAACTAATCCATTCCCAATTCTGTGTGTCACTACATTCAAACAAAAATACAGAATATATAGTCACAAAAGAACTTCCTTTCACAAAATCAAGACGTTATCCAGATAGCCAACAGGGTATAATGGGGGCAGATTCCTCTGACTTGCCATTAATAGGAGAATCTGGGCAAGCACTAAAACAGATGCGGTCTTTTGGCTCGCCTGTGTAGGGTCAGTGTGGACTCTGCTTCGAAAGCTGGGGTCCTCATTTGAGGGTTGATTTAAATGCTGCACTTTGTGAACTATAAGACTTAACTTGCACAGAGGTTAGCCATTGTAGAGTGCAATATGGGTGCATTGGCAGTAGTGCCAGAAGGCAGATGCAACCTCCTTGGACCGGTGTTGGCCATTTAAGCAAAGATAAAGCCAGCTGGCCTTATGTTGACATAAGAAAGGACTTGTCCAGTATAAAATGAACCGTGAGGCAATTGAATTTGCCTATGCATGAAGTCATTCCTGCATTATATTAGAATAATTATAACAGGCATTTATAAAACAGATATACACTGCACATTCAAAACCATTACATTAGACAACATCCTATCATCTGGGACTCAATGTCTTCACTGACATCGACAGAAGATGTATACAGGCATCGGAGTGGAGGAGGAGGAAAAGCTGCATTTTCCACTACAATTAGCAAGAAAATTTACATTTCTAGTGTGGTACATGTGAGAAAACTTACTACACAGAGGCAAAACTGGCAGGTGAACTCTCACCTGTAGATGCTTACCAAGGGAAACCATACTCTGTGCACTCTCACAAACCATGCTCCAGGATAGAGACCTTGGTGGCAACAGTTACAGGTCAGACAGCAGACACTCAATTTAAATAGTAGCCTACATAGCAACTATAGGGTTTGATGTGATCAATTACCAGTTTCAAAACTCTTAGACTTAATTACGCTTAGATTCTTAGAGTACCTCTGCAAAGTAAGATGGTAACAGCATGCCTGATCTTCAATAGCATCCTAAGCTCCAGCATCATGCATCTCATCATCAATCAACTGAAGAATTAGGAAGACATGTGTTCGATGAAGAACTGGAGTTCACAAGGAGCCAATGCACATCATTTGTCAAATGCACCTGCTTCTGCTTTATGATGAAACCATAAACCATGTCTTTAGGACAAGGTCTACCTGATCCCGTACTTTCACTGTCTGCAGATTGCGGGTCATCTTTTCCTAAAGAAGTCTTCAGCGCTTTAACAACAAGAGTGTACTAAAAGCTACTGGGAAAACAATGCAGCTCATGATCAAAGTTTTAATAAAGCAATTTCATGCTCTGGTGCTCTTACAAGATTTAATTACTGTAATCAGAATGCTGAGATTGGCAGAAATCCAGGTATCTGAGAAGCTATCCGTCTTTCTAAATGATTTAATAACCTATCGCCAGGTGACCAAATACCAGAGATACCCTAGCAAAATGGCTGTGAATGAGTTTCAACTCAACAAACATGGTTCAATTTATGGTCAAGTCAGGTGTTCAAAAGATTCACATAGTTGGTGGCACCCTTTCTGCTTCAGTTGACAATCAACCCCAGAGCAACAACACCAACAATTCAGATCTGATTGCTGACAGTAGCAGGTCAAAATCATTCTTAGTTGTTTTATCTCACTTTATTGCGACACATGAATAATGCAGCCTACAAAAACGAATCAAGTACCTAATGGCCCTAAGAAGTAAGCATCTAGATAAAAACTGAGATATTCTAAACTTTTGTTCAGGAACAGATTTGCCAAGCAGCAGGATCAACGAACTTACATCAAGACCTATGATACACTTCAGCCTCCCATCTGATGCAAAACACAGTTAGCAATCTCCTCATAAAGTAGAGCCCCGGTTCAAGGATCATCATTTACTAGCAACACAGACAGCTTCTTTGTCAGCTGAATCCCATGTTGTTGGGTGCAGCTGCTCACCTCTTATATTTGTGACTGCTCTTAAGAAATAAAATCAAATGTCGATATATGTGGCACATAAACGATAACTCTGCCAAGTGGAAGCGCATGCACCCTATCCGTTTCCATGGCATGTGAGATCATCGCTCTTGGCTGCAGGACCCAACTACTGCTGGTGCTGCAGAAGAACAAACCAGACGTGTCCTGGTTGCGTGGTGCTGCGCCAGTTCTATTTGTTTACCGTGCACAACGACGTCAGACAGACGCACTGCCACACAGACACACATGCTACTGCTGGGCAGTGTGGCACTGCCTCTCCTCATTCTCAACCACAACAACAACAAAGATATTCTGTCTGGAAAAGATTTCTCATTAGATTCAGGCACAAAGAAAACGAAACACGGGCTATGCCGCCTTCCCTTCATTTGCACGTGCGTGACTGGACGTGTGCGGCGCTGTGCGCACTGTGCTGCTCTGATGTACCTGGCGTGAATTATACCCTGAAGCAACAGCACCCACGCGATTACTGGCCAAGGCTGCTACATGAATACACATGCAGCATGTTAGAAGATGATTGAAATATGAGTGTCGAGTGCACCAGTACTTGGGATATTAAGTGGCACGAAAAGTAAATAAAGTGAACTCAGTTGTTCTGGTTCAAAGAGAAGTGGGAGAAACTTCTCTGACTTTTGCTACATCTATACTTCATATTTGAAAATCCTATCAGATGAGAATAATTCATTTTAAACATTCCACAAGAGGTTAATTGATTTTTAATAGTTCTGTTTTTATAAAAAAATCATTTATTAAAGAATTGCAATGGCATTGTTTTAACCAGAATTGCTTGAGTGTTCATTTAAATGCAAAGGCTGAATGCAAAGAATCAATGCGGATAAAGAAAACTTATAAATAAAAATAATCAAAAAGAACTCTAACAGGGACATAGATAAGCGTTCAGTAGAAAATTAGGGTGAGACAGATGAGAGGTTTACTACTTGACTTACAGGACTAGAAGATTCACCAGTGCAGACACACAAAGTTCAATCAATGGATTCCAATACAAAGCTGACAGAGAACACACAAAAATGTCTGTACCAAGTTATTTTGAAAGTGCAGAGGAAAGACAATCAGTAGCATCTGTGTCACAATAATGCCACACACCAGCTGTCCCTCCTCATTGGTGGAAGATAACCCATGTCCAGGTATCCATCAAGTAGCTGGGTGTATGTAGAGCATGGGATAGTCGATATAGATGAAATGCCACCATTGACTAACACTTTGCTCTATTAACTGTCCTTTGATTTGATGAATGTGTCTGCTCCACTCAAGATCACAAAGCCACGTCACGCCTGCTTTGCTGAGATATAAATCAGGCTGTAGACAGAGTGTGCTATTCATAAAGTTCAATACTCAGCCATACACCAATGAAGCTGGCTCTACTCATGCAGTCATTTTGGCCAAGATGATATGCAAAGAAAGATCATCAAAATGTAAAAATCTATAGATGAAATAACAAATAAGTATGATAACAAACCTAGCACCCATAAGTTAAAACATGTTAGAGACTATAATGCAAATTCAGCATTAAAAAAAACAATTGACCGACATGACAAGGAAGACGAATGACCAATGTGACCTATGAACATTCACGTTTTAAATGATTTAGCTCCGTTTCCTGTGCATCCATTTAATAGATGCTTGCTGATCGAGGACCACCTTCTGGCATGCAAAACAATCCATCGTGCTTCCCACTCTAAAAAAACCTTACCTAGATCCAAATACGTGTAAAAATTACGAGCCCATTTCCCATCTTCCTTTCTTCTAAAACCCTTGAGAGAATTGTCCTCTTTAGTTCCTTTCCTGCCTTGAGCAAGTGGGTATTCTGCCTCCGACAGTCTGGCTCCAGGGACCACCATTACACTGAAACTGCTCTTCTATCTCTTATGGATATATATATATATATACACATATATATATATATACATATATCCTATATATATATACACACAAATACATATATATACATATATATATGTTTATCCACTGACCTCTCTCACCTCTCGCTTTTGGCCATATTTGACATTTCCTCAGCCTTTGACATGGTCGACCATGAGATTCTCTTTCAACCTCAGCAGCTATCCTGTGGCATCAGCAATATTCCTCTTTTTGGTTTATATTGTACTCTCAGGGTCCTTTCAAATGGTTGTCCTTTAAATACGATACGATGCAAAACATTGAGACTCCAGATCCCAATTGGTAATGAACAGGTAGATAAAGCATACCCACGGATCAGTGCTTGGATTGATCCTCTATATCAGTGGTTCCCAACCTTTTTCGACTTAGGGCCACTTTTATTTAGCTGGAGGACATGATGGGCCAAAAGGTTAAAAATAACTATTTACAGTTTTAAAAGATTATTATTTTAGAATAGAATCAAATTACACATGGATAAATTCCGGTTTAATCATTTTAGATTAGTAATAAACGTCAACAAAATATAATAATTTTATAATGGAAAATAATTATACTGTAATGTATTCATTTTTGGACGTATTTTATTATATCTTTGATAAGTCGAGAGCCACTTTTTGAGGCTTAGCGGGCCACTTTTGGCCTATGTGCCACATGTTAGGAATCACTGTTCTATTTCCATTATACAGCCGAGATCCCCTATCATTTGCCAAACATGCTGCAATTGGTCTTCTCTAGGCAGATGACGCTCATGCTTTCATGCATGGTCAGCTTTTATTGGTCCTTCCGTTGATGCCGATGATCTGCAACTTAGGATATTGTGAAACCAAATTTGTTGTAATTTTGGTAAGACCCAACTTATCCACTGATTATTGACAAGCTTTTACTTATACCATTTTGGCTCAATGCCAATCATCAAATTTTATAAGTATTTGGATCAATGTTATGTTCTTTTGTGGTGGCAGGTTCCTCCACGTGGAATGGAATCCACACAGCTATGAACTAAGCTCATGCCTGGGATGTTCCTCTGCATCCTCTCACTCTCCTCTCAATGTGTTTCTTTTACCATGGGGCTTCTGCACTGAAAACAACTCTGAATGGTTTATACTGCAAGAAGTGCTATTTCTGCTTTTAGGGAGCATTGTTTTCATCTTGCTGTCACTCTTGTCTGCATTCTATGTAACAGAGTAAAGGATTTGAAACATGTGTTCAAATACATATGTAAATACATAGATACATACAAACTTAAGTCTGCAATTAGTATAATCAACTTTGCTACATGTGGTAGCTGTTTTATTCTGAAGCAAAAATGGAACAAGGCTCCAAACACAAAGATGAGTCATTGACATCAACTGATGAATTAGATGACTGTCGAATTTCTTGTTCAAATCAAATACAATTAAATCAAACAGGAATAAACTGGATACAATTCAATTAGATCAAAAATACTAACAAGTGAGAAATCTGGCTTCCTGTACACAATCATTGTAACACAAATGTCTAAAGACATTTCTTTGGGTCTCTGCCAACCTTTGCAGTGTTGACATTCATCAAGTTTTCCGTCTCTTACTTTCAACTTGCTGTAACCCTCTTTCATCATCCAATACAATATCATCATTCTCGGTCCTCGTCTTCAATTCATCCCCTCCATTCTTCCATAAATTATGGCTCTTACGAGGAGTCTCCCTCACTATGTGGCCCAACCATTTTCTAAGATGGCTTTTAATTATTCCTATCAGGGACCTTATTTAGTCCACCAATTGTAGTTTCTCTTCATTTGTCCTGTTTTCGATTCAACTGACTCACTCCATCCTCTGTGATATCCACAAGGCTCTATCTTGAAGGCTCAATGTTTCTAATGATTTCCTTCCTCATGACCCATGTTTATAATCCATATACCACCACTCTTCATATTATGTAATTGATTATTGGTTTCTTCAGATTTTAATTTAGCCTATCTCTTGCTAATTCCCTTCTTTTATAGAAGACATTGATTAGATTACCATAGCTATTCTTCTCTCTATTTCTATATGAGAACTTGCATCATTTGTGATCATATTTTCTAGGTAACAGAATTTTTTCCAACTTTTTCCAGTTTCTTTCCGTCTATTGTAATATTTACTCTTGCTTCATTTCCTTTGCTCATCCTCGCGATCTTAGTCTATTTAATGCTTATTCGAATACTGTACTCCAATGAGATCTCTCAAGACTAGCAGAGAAAGATATAAATTCATCATTATATACAATGTCAGAGCAGAAAAGTCTCAACCTACCACTACCTGTACCAATGAATTGGATGTCAATGACAATGGAAGACATCTTCAAGGACAAAGAATTAGTCGTACCGTTCATTGGATACATTAGCTGGCAGGTCAAGGTAGCATCGCTGACGCAGTAGCCCTGCCCACAGCTGGACACCGATTATGCCAAAGATGAAGAATACGAAGAAACACAGAAGCAAGATGTTGCCTAACATAGGAAGCGTATCGAGCAGCAACATCACTAATATACGCATACCTAAAACAGAAATAAATCCATACACATGCACAATGAATACAACTGTACATGTCAAATAACAAAGGTGTAGGATTCATTACCAGAGAATAAATTTAATCAGTTTACAAAAAGTTTAAGTTAGCCATGAAATCAGTTCCATCTCATGACTGAATTTGCATCAGCTAATTGACTGATGGTAACCTACAGCATGGCGTCATTACAATCATCTCAAACCGTTAGAGCAAATCAGTCAAGGCATTTACTGACTGTGCCATCAGTTCATTCATTTATACTTGTCCTTAACAATCTCGTTAAACCTTTGAACTCACTGTACATATGAACCAGCATAATTTTGACAGTGCTTTTGAAAAAGACGCTACATCAATGCCACACAACTTATTGCAAGGGCCTACACAAATTATTCAATGTTTTTTATTGTTATGATACTCTCTAGTTACCAAGCAATATGCAATGTGTTTCTAATGTGCTTGTGAGAGAAATCTTTAGACCAACTGAAGTTACTGTAGACCTACTTTAACTTATTAGCAAAACTTAAGCAAATTGACAATTAGGTCTGCATCAGAAGAAACCAACAGTAAACCTTTAATGTCTACAATTGGGTTGTACAAGTGATAATATCAATTGTAAATTTCGAGAAGATAGTTCGTCAATATGTCTACTGATCAATTGTTTTTAAGTTCCTACTAGAGTGAATCGTAATTATTATTGCAAAAATAATTAGATACTGTCTAAAATGTGCTCTGAGCAAGTATTTTGTATCTAAAGACCGAAAATCAATTACGACTAATAAAGAGAAATTAATACGTATTATTAGAAAGACTAAAAAGTTTCTACTCACTTGGAATTCGGTTGATGGCTCTCAGAGGCCTCAGAACTCGTATTGTTCTAAAAGCCGACAGATTCAAATTCTCCATTGCTACTGCATACTCAACAACACTACAACAAACGAAGAGACACACTGTCATATAGATGTGGGAATTAGAATGAAAACTAGGAACAGGGATATCATGAATACATTGTGCACTTCAATGGGGAAGCGGACTCGATCGAATGAATGGTCATTCCGTGTTGCTGACCCATAAGAAATGGACCTGACCACCAATGTCTATCAGGAGGCGAGTAGTATCATTTGAGGTAAATATGAATCTGGTCCTAAAAGAACCGGCTCCAGAAGCAGGATCTAAGAATGAACATGGCAGACAGTCACACAGCCACAGTGGATGAATGGTGTTTAGAATTTGAGACAGCAAGCGAGGTAAAAGAAAGAAAAGGAATCAGGATAGGATTCATGGAGAAGAAGTGGCTATATTTTGTTAAGTCTACCTCATCAAACCTATGCTAAGTCTACCTCATCTATCCAGTGTTTTTAAGAGCAGAGATTTTGAGAGGTCAAGTTTTGGTTCTTAGGATGGATTAAATAATTGTCATAACAGAACGGCTTTGCAGCATTTTCAAAAATTTTTATTAGATGACGAAAGTGCAGAAAAGTACAAGGGCAAAAGAGAACGGGTTGAGCGAAGTGGTTGGATTAAGAACAGCTGTTACATTAGTAGATATATTATGCATATAATGTTTACAAATGGGCCTACCACTATGAATATTTACATCACTGCCTACATTAGTAAGCAATGATGACCATATGTTCATCGTAAGAATGTTATTTAACCAACTCAATTTAATGGGGAAGATGATCTACATGGGGGTTCATATGCGACAGACTAATGGCAGATTTGATGCTATTTGTGTGTTTAAGCAATTTGTTTCAGTAATGAATATACCTCTTCCTCTTCTTCCTCCTTTTCTTCATTTTCCTCCCCCTTCTGCTCCACTTCTACTTATTTATAGCACATTGTTATAAAAATTATTGTATACACGCATTAAATAAATGTTTTATTTGTGATAGTCATAGTTATTAAAAATATCATTCTGTTGTATGAATTCATAATTGGGTGCACTATAACTTAGTCTTGCCAAATATTAGTAGTGTGCTTCAAGCCTGGAATGCTGCATCCATCTTGCACCAACAGCTGAAAACTGATCTCCTTTGTTAGGGCTAACCTGGGAGCATCTCAGAGTAGCTATTTTTGAAAGGCACTATATAAAATTGTTCCTGTCCATAAAAAAGGAACTTGAGAAGGTCCTGCTAATTATAGACCTGTCTCTAATTTTCCTCTTTTTCTCTGAACATTATGAAAAAATTATGTATGACAGACTCATTACCTACATTGATAAATTTAGCAATGTAATTCTCTTCCAGTATGTTTTCATGCAGGTCGTTTTTAGTTTGCATGATAACAAAGAGAATGCTTCATTTCTTTGATCGGACTAAAGCTTTTGATACAGTGAATCATAATATTATCTCACAAAAGTTAGCTAATTTCAGTATCAAAGGCACTCAACTGGCCTGGTTCTCTAGCTACCTTTATGACTGCCTTCATTGAATTTCTTGTAATGGTGCAATATATGGCTTCATAAAAATTAAACATGGAGTTCCACGGGGTTCCTATCTTGGCCCTTTACATTTTCTCACATACATCAATGACCTACATAACATGTCACAAATTCTATCCTGTTTAGTCTTTGCTTATGACCCAAATGCTGTATATTGTCATAGTTGTTAACTCACTCTAAATTAGACTGTAAATACTGAGTAAATACTGTAAAAACAAGCAATAGCTGACTGGTTATCTGCTAACAGACTTTCACGAACCTAGAGAAATTTGTGCGTGTTCAGTTCTTGGAAAAAATGTATCCTCTCAATAATTCTCTACAATCCTCCAATAATGGTACTACAATATCCCAGTCCAGTTCTACTAAGTTCCTTGGCGTCCATATTGATGAACATCTGACATGGAAAAAACATGTCAATATTATTTTGGCAAAAATTTCGAAAAAATTGGGAGTATTACATTGCATTTCTAATAATGATCCCATTCTAATCATTTAAACCTTTATTACTTACTCTTTAATATACCCCTACCTGTCATACTGCAACCTGATAAGCCTATAAGTCTAGATTACATAAGTAAAGTTATCCTGTAAGCAAGCTATTCATACCATAACCAGAGTCTCTTATAAGCCTCTTACTGGCCTTTTATTCCTTGAGCTTAGACAACTTATATTTCACCAAAAAAAACTTTTCCGATAGGGTCTTCCTACACCACCAGGCCTATGTACTCTCTCTACCTCCTGTCTTTAAAGGAAATTTTCAAGAAGGTTATAGTAAACTTTTCACTGTTCTGTAGGCTTGCATTGTACCATGGGTGCATTGATTTCCTAATTAATTAATTAATTAAATTTTGCCTTCAATTTTAAATTTGAAAAACATTCATGGTAACTATAACTCCTCAGTAGGGCCTAGGCCTACACTACAAAATACAAATTTAATCAAAACATAAAAACAAGACAAGCAACTTAGTTCTGCTTGCAAGTTACAATAAAAAATGATTGGTATTGTACACCTGTCTTAAAAATAACAAGAAATACACCTGAGTCTGGTAGTAGTACTGGTATTCAACTGTATGGCCTCAGTACTAATGTAGGCATCTTCAGTGCAAGGTGTACACGCCCAGTCAATCAGAGCTATTGTGGAGGCCATCACATGACACTTAGTAAAAGGAAAGTGAGGAAAGAAGCAAATACGCTCTATTTTCAGCCGATTTACCTTACTCCTTTGCCTAGTTCTGGCATATTCAATCAGATCATAAAGCTAGTTTAACCAATGATAGACCAGATCCTTTGCAAATTCCTCTTGTTATTATGACAGCAATAAAATTTTAGTTTATTTATGCAAGGAGCAGGTTAAAAAATATTATCATTGACAGTAATACTATGTCTATAACATAAATGTAAGCCATATTTAATTAGAATCAGAAATTGCTAAAACGAAGAATCAGAATCCTAATAGAAAAGCAACAATAACATAAACAAAACTCCCAATAACACTAATATTTGTGAAAATAAGAACTCTGCTCTACTGCTTCAACTTCAAAAGAGATTTAAAATTTAGTAATAATTCTCAAATTCTCAACTATATTACCAAAAGTCAACTTCATATTGCATTGATCAGTAAACGATACTTTTATCTCCAAAAAAATGCCACTTGAATGGAAAAAATCTTAAAAGCTTGGAATTAAGACAAACAGTTAATGAGAATTCAAATAACACGTACTATGCTGTTCTGCGGACCAGCCCAAGTGCTGGAGAAGTAATAGCCCATAAAATTCCAGAGAATTCCTCAGTACCTATACACTGAACTCATTATCGTTAGCATTGATTGAAACAAATGCACAGCAGTTACCCTGAAAGAACGATGAACATGTCAAGGCGATTCCACGTCTCCATGAGGTACGCCTTCTGGCCAATCAGACCCATCGCCATCACCTTCACCAACAGTTCTGCCGCAAAGAACGCAAAGATGAAGTGGTCAAAGCCTTCCAGGACACGACAGCGGGTCGTGTTGCAGATGACGTCGATACAGGGCTGGTACATGCCAAGCGTGATGCAGTTGAGAATGATGACAGCCATGCTGATCCGCTCAAACCACGTGCAAAACCACCAGTCAAGGAAATGACATCATCAGCGCTTCGTTTTGATAAACATGACGTCGTAGGAAAGCAATTCAATCTATCCTGGACAAATTTTACATGTTATGGCTCGACCTACCCAGAGTGGTATGTGTAAGTATGTCAAACATCTCTCATTACATGCCTTAGGATAAGATTACTTAGGTTAGGTTAAGTAGATTTCATTGAGCAACATAACATTGGTAAAGTTGGATAAGGCAACAAATAAAAGTATAGACGGACAAGGTAAGGTCATGCCCAGCAGAGTAATAAATGTCAGATCAGGTAACGTTAGGTCAGGCAGATAGAAAATGATCTTTTATGACAGATTCTCATTGCTGTGAGATGCACAAGACCTCAGATGTGTTGATGGTTACTTGTTGGCTGTGTACACCCCAAACATTTAAACAAACAACTTCACAGTAATTAGCTAAAGATTTTCATTGCTTAACAACCTTAAGGTCACACATTCATTGACATCCAATCATGTATGCAAAGATAAATCTGCAGGAAAATTAACATGCTGTGTGACTACTGTAAGTCAGTCTAACTAGTGTGACATAGGTAGCACCATATCACACATCAAGAACAGCAAATTAACAAGGTAACACTTTATAATTGAATTGCCATGAATTAGGCAATCAGCATCAATTCTTGGTCAATGCTTATGAAAATTGTTTACTGAAGTACCACATAAATTATTCATTCATTCAAATCAAACATATATATCACACATTAAAGAAACTACTTGCATATACTCCCAGCTCCAGCATGGTTAAAAAGAACAGTTTTGAGGTGAAAAAAACATATGATAGAAGGCCATGGGAAATTACCTTTGTGCCTACCTCCAAATACTCAGTGATTTAACCAACCTGTCACCTTGTTTGTCTCACAAACTCAAAGCCTTAATCATTTGCTTGACCATAAAATCATTGTAATGTTATCAATTGGATTGTGCAAACACTGAAATTCCACCAAATCATCGACAATGCACGTCGACAGCATAAAAGTTGACAAATTCTGCTCATAAAGAGAAATTAAAAGCAGGAAGAGAAACATAACACAGGCTGACTTCGTTGCAATTGCACTGGGATGTTTGCATCAAAGCCGTCAGAAAAGCGGTTAGTCCATTTCATTGTTTAACACCAAGTGTCCCTTAGCTTTAGCAATCATTAATGCAATTTCCTTGGAAGATGTTTGAAGCACTCAAATCAGTTTCTATTCCTGCACCATTGGATATAATATAAAAAAGGATAAAGCACTGAGCATGGATGGAATCACGATGGAACGACTTCCAGGAGGAGGAGGAGCAGGAGGAGGAGGGGAGGAGGAGGAGGAGGAGAAACAGTTGATAAAGCCATGCTACAGGGATTCAATAGGAGGAAGGAGCTAGGGTTGTTAATATCGGTTTTGGGGGCAAACCGATAATCAAATTTCAAAAACCGATTTAAAACCGATTATCGGTTTTTATTAATGTTCTTTGAAAAATATTATAAATTTTAATATGCACGTTATTTTATGTATTATGTATCGCAATGCAGCGTCAACACTCGATACTGAAGTGTTAAGTCCCATTGTGACGTAATCTGGAACAAACAGAAGCCTACAGCGCTCGGCTCATACTCTTTCCGCCGCTGTGCATCATTCTCCATTGAAACCCCCACTGGCAGTCACCTGTTACCTCTCCCCTGCATGGATCAAATTCGGGTGCTTTGCAGTCAGCTCTTCTGTCTGAGTGCCTGCTATCTTGGTTGGCTCAGGTTAACCTTCCCCTAGCTCACCTTCTCACGCTAATCTTGTCTGGACAGGAGGGCCGTTTATTAGCAATCAGCAGCTATTAATTGCCCTGTTGGAAGACGCGGCCAGGTAATATTTCGCTTAGCGGCGTCTATACCTTTAAGGTTGATCGACTTGAGCCCTTCCTATGGGAAAAAATCCGAGACTTATGAGATAAATAATAAGTCGGAAATAATTTGATTGTCGTTTTGCAAATGACAGAAACCGATTATCGATTTTAAAACCGATAATCGGTTTTCCAGTTATCATTTAACATCCCTAGAAGAAATACACAAGGACAGGGCAAAATCGACAACAATCACGATATACTAAAGAAGAAATCTACAGAAACTCAAAAAAATCACAGAGGCATTAGCTAAAAGAGCATTCCAGGAAAAGTTTCACCAAAGTGAATCAAAACAGAATGAAGCAGAATGTGGAAAGAACACCTGGAAAGAGTAAGCCGGATTCAGAACATGACACATAATTCTTAGTTGCATTGGTAATCATAACTTTATACAACAAAAGTACAATATTTTCCATCGATTTCTTGAAATTCTGAGTTTTCCCAATAGACCACAGTCTGTATAAATAATTGCATAACATTATACTCACATATAACTGAATATTCCGAAATAAATTTGGACATATTATGCTCAAATTTGTTTAAGAATATTCTGTTCTTTTGGCAGCAGTTCTGAAGTTGTCACAAAATTTCTGAATAATTCCTCAAGATTTAATGATATGTTGAAACTTTGCTACACAGCTTAACAGAGCACATCCTCATCATTTAACTCAGAACAAACCAATAATTCATTGCAAACTCGCCATAATTCATACTAAATTGGAGAAAGAGGAAGCAACATGATGCAATGCTATGTGTCCTGTCCTAGATCTTCGCCTTCAACAGTTTTCAGCCAAAAACCATGCCATTCTAGATGGTTTTGCAACTATTCCAGTCCACAAAACTCTTAGTCTGCCATCTGGCCTCTTCCAGTGCTTGAGGGCTTCTTCCCTGCAGTCTGTAGAGCTCTCATAGGTTCCTCCCCCATCAGCAGTTCCTATGTTGTCACTGAAGAAGCACATATTGCTTTCTCGGATCATTATTGAAACTATTTTGCTGAACAAATGTTCATATATATAACTTATATATATATAATATACTTATATATATATATATATATTACAGTAATAGCTATTTAGAGGAGCATTCAGCATGACAGCCCAAGGAAATATGAAAGTCTTTAAGCAATGAAGGGATGAAGGTGGGACCACACCATATGACACATACTCTCACTAAAAACTTGGTGTATACGGACTTTATGTCAGTTATTATTATTATTAAATTTGTAACGTGCACAAGGTCACACCTAAATGTGAATCTGAGGCGCGGATAGTCAGTCGCCAGGAGAAGGTGCAATTAGATTTCCAAATCCTTGAAAGCCAAAGAGAAATAGTGAGTTTTGAGTCGCTTTTTGAAGGAAAAAAGTGAATTTGAGCTACGAAGAGAGAGTGGCAGTCGATTCCATTCCCTAGGAGCAGAGACATGAAATGCACGAGAGCCCATAACTGTTCTGCATCGTGGTTCAACTAAAAGACCTGTACTTGATGATTGTAAGCAACGAGGAATGTAAGGAGTTAGTAGAGCATGAATATAGGTAGGTGTACTGGTGATGATGGTTTTGTAGGTCAAACAAGCTCACTTAAATTTTATTCTAAATTCAACAGGGAGCCAATGCAGCTGGTGGAGTAGGGCAAAGGAGCATGTTCATAGTGGGACACGTAGCACTACTCGAGCTAATGTATTTTGGATACGTTGAAGCCTTTTGAGTTCAAGGTCTGAGAGACCAACAAAAAGTGAATTAGCATAATCGAGGCAAGAGGAGACAAGTGAGCAGGCTATAGTTTCAGACATATTTTGAGTTAGAGCCGACCGTATGTGACGTATTGCCCTGATGTGGTAAAAACAAGATTTACAAAGGCTTGTTATGTGAGGTCGAAATGTGAGCTTGCTGTCGAGGGTAACCCCAAGTGTTTTAACAGAGTCTGAAAGCGGCATAGCAGTGCCAGCTAGTTCAATGCTAGAGAGCATAGGGAAAGAACGCAGGCATTGACATGAGTCAAATACAATTGCTTCAGACTTGGGTGGGCTTATGGCCAAAACCATTGAAACAGAACCATGCATCTATATGGATGAGAGGCATTCTTCCAGTTTTAGTTTACCAGTCTGATCAGTGTGTGACAGAGCAATATGGAGCTGAGTATCATCTGCATACTGTTGTAATTGAATTCCAAAGTCTTTAGCTATACGACTGATTGGGGAAGTAAAAGACTGTAAATAATAAAGGGCCAAGGACAGATCCTTGTGGCACTCCAGCAGTGCAAAGTGTGGGCTCCGACCGAGCAGATCCAATGCCCACCTGCTGATTGCGGTCAACCAGGTATGAAGCTAACCAGTGTACGGCAGTCCCAGAGACACCAAAGTTTTTTGCAAGTCTTGCCAGGAGTAACTGGTTACCTGGAGTAACTCAGTTAAACCAAAAGAACATGAAACTGCGTCAGACAAAAGCTCTTTCAGTCTATAATAATTGTTGTCTGAATTTCGATGAATGGGAAGAAGTGAATACAACAATAGCAACCCATAACCCAAGAAAGGCAGGAACAACTGATTTTCAAAGTCAATGTCATTACTACCTAACAAATTATTTGTAATTGATGGTGGCACAGGCAGCACATAGTGAGGTACTTAAAAGATGCTCAAATAAGTAGCTCGATACATGCATACATGCATAGAGGCATACATGTATACATACATACTTACAAACATACATGCATGCATACATACATACATACATACATACATATACATACATGCATACATACACTCATGCATACATGCATACATACTCATACATACATATAATGCAGCACAATAACATACATAGGTATATCATATACTTACAAACATACGGTCTATGTTCATATCATTTGAAGCATATCATATGCACGGCATATTCATCATCCTAAATCTATTTTCCTGCAGAGATAACTTGTACATCTATCACCAAACCAAAAACAACGTTTGTAAGTTTGCTGTATGCTATCAGTGTTGCTGACACGACTTGAAGCCTCAAGACCAAGGCCAGGGTCATGGCCAAGGCCAAGACCTTTAACCTCAAGACCAAGACTCTGGTCTCAAGAACAAGACCAGGACCAAGACTTAAAACCTCAAGACCAAGATTTTTAAAAATCACAATTATCCTGGAATTACATTTCTACAAGTGCTGAAGTCACTGGGACAGACAGCACCTTTTTAAAACTGGACGAGAAATTTACAAATCATGAATCTTTTTTAAAATCCTCCTCCCATGGTTTATCCAACCATCTGGTTTCTGGAATAAGTCTTGGCAGGGTTCCAGATATAGCGCAACTGTTGCTGCCACAGCTGTTTTTTCTGACCAACAAGAATCGTATCCGTTTGTAGATAGTTGGCATATATGACGCAAACACGTTTGGCCGTTTTCGTGACAATGATTTAGTAGTTTGTAACTGCTCCCTCCCTCAAGCAATGCCAGAATTTCTTTTTCACTGAAAACTAATAAAATTACCAGACAAATACGGATGTCTTTCCTCGTGTTTCTAACATTGTTCGTCTGTAGGTAGAAATTGAACACACCGCTAGCTACATGTTTTCCTTTTCTGGTGCAATGAAAGAATTGTACCCAAAAGCAATGATGCATGGAACTCCTGATTGACTAGAACTCGCCATTGTGTTTGAATAAGAGATTGAACACAAAAGAAAGAATGAGACCTGCATAATCGGAAGGAAATAAAAGGAAGTCGAAATATGAATTATCCTAATTCTAAATATCAAAATTGGGTGTTGTACTGAACCATGAAGAGTTGTCAGCTGGCGTCTCTCGATGCAAGAGAACCTAGGGTTCATGACAACAACCTTATAATGGACTTATCTGTTCATATTGATAGTCAAATTTTGGTCTTTGCCAAGACGAAGATACAGCTTTTATCCTCAAGACCAAGACCACGACTCTGAACCACAAGACTACGACCCTTGATCTCAAGATCAAGACTTTTAAAAATGAAACTCTAGTGCATTCAAACCATGGCTTTGAGTAAAACAAGACTGCATGCTATGCTAGTTCTGCAAAACATTTGAGAATTTATAAGTATTTGACATGCAACAGATTTCACCACATGAGTGTCAACGCATCTAGCTGGTCGAAACCCAACCCCCCAAAACACAATAACTGCATATATCCAGAGACTATTACAACCAAAAACATACTGGTATCCAAATGCATATTAACAGATAGCAGCAATGATTAAACAAACAGCAAGTCTCTAAAGTGTACAGATTTCTTACAAATTCTCCACATGCACAAAAATGCACCAACACCACATCCAATCAACAAGTAATCTACAAGCCAATTGGAAACCCTAATTTTTACCTAATTTCTGTCAAACAAAATTTGATACAAGGAATCCATCAGAATGAGTCAAGCGACTGTGATGTAGATGATTAAAGACCTAGAGCAACACAATGCAATTATGCCAGCAATATGTCTCCTGCAATAGTTGCAGATGCCCAAATAATTCAATAAGCGCTGTCCTTCCAAACGGCGATGAAGGAATCCCTAAGAACGCTGACGGTGGAGCACAGTGGCCTCTGCTGGTGGAGTGGCAGACAGAAGCGAACTGACGGGAAAGCAGCATCTGGGGATCATTTACTGCTACAGGGGATCATTCATTCTGACATACGTCGAAATATAGACGATTCTGATGTGATGAGTCGTGAGGACACGAACAGAAAAACGATTTTTTTAACCTGACGTTTTGCTGATTCAAATATTCCTTTTAGTGATTTCAATACATACTCTTAGCTCTCATTTTAATGTAGGCTAGATGTAATCAGAGTTAAAATGTGTAGCAGAGTTGACGAAAAAAGTTGACAAAGACTATTTTTATTATTGTGTTTCATCAGCATAGTCCATCCGATCTCATAGGGACTGACACAACAAGATTGAAGTCATTTATTCAATAAACATACAGTGAAAGCAATCAGTTGTTTATCTCTGCTATCTCTTGTTCACTCTGATTGATGTAACGTATTTTATACGCTTTCCATGAATGTCTTATCTTTGCCCAGTTTTAATCACTGGCAAGAGGTACCAAGCCATTAGCTCATAACATGACGGTATATTCATTCACCAACCATTTCCGTAACCTATGCTGAGGTCTGACAAACTGAGGAATTGCAAAACTTAGTCAAAAGCATCAGGGATAAGCATATGATAAGCATATGAACCAGATAAATCTTTTAGATATCATATCACATTCCTCTGCTTCTTGTTTCGTCATTCCGTCTGTCTATCTATCTATCTATCTGTCTGTCTGACTGTCTTTCTGACTCTCCTGCTTCCTCTCTCTCTCCCTCTCCCTTCCTCTCTCTCTGTCTCTCCCTCCCTCCCTCCCTCCCTCCCTCTCTCTCTCTCTGTCTGTCTCTGTCTCTGTATGTCATTCTGTATTTTGTGCAGTGATGCTGGTTGTGTGTTGGTTTCTCATCAACACTTAATTAGTTATTGACTATAAGCGCTATGACCGAAGATCAGCAAGAGACTAAAAATGGTTAAGAATATTGAAGAATTCTGTGATTTAATTATGTTTCTTCTCATCCTTAGGTCCAGGATTGTACCGAACATTCGCTTCGTATTCGCTTAGGGGCCAAATAGTTGGTAAAAATAGCTATTCAGTATTTGGCCGAATAGTAGCTGTCATACCCAATACGAATAGTGGACACTTCGCCAACTGACAAGATTGTGGTATCGCAGCGTTAGTATAGTCTCATTCTTTGTGTACAGCAATTGAACGTTAACATTCAGTGTATGAGACTTTGTCAGGGTCAATAATTGTTAGTAAAACTTATCAGTTAGCATTACATTAAATTCAAATAGTTGTTCCAATTATCTGTATTCGACCGAATAGTGAAAATAACCTATTCGGCAGGCCTACAGCCCTACTTAAGTCACACTATTTTGAATTGAAAAGCTCAGTGAGAATTGGACAATTCAATGTCTTACCAGAAACTAAGATGGAAAGACACAATAGATCTTATCTTGTTTCCATTTCAGTAGGAAGGTTTAGAAGCCTGGAGGCCACACTTTGAAACACCAACTACCGAATGAAGTTGGCAATAAATGCGCCTCTACCCCATGTTATCTTTCACATATACGTCACTGAATTCAGCTTATGCAATCTTTGCCTTCCCAACCTTATCAAGAAATTGGTGTGCTTTTTGTTTCAATATCAACATTTATGTTCAGATGAAGATGGTATTCAATCAAAAGGAACCAGAACAGTGGCAGCTAAGTGGTTGGGCTTATGCACACACATGCAGGTGTGCATTCAAGTATGCCTACGTATGCAAGTCTGTAAGGCGATAAATAAAGCAAAACTTAAAAAGTGCAAAGTAAAAATCAAAAGTCTTCAGAATAAAAAAATCTGCCAAAATAGCACTTCCAGCATAAAAGTACATAAGCAAAAGGATTCTATAAAGTAAGCTCAACTTCAGAGAAGAAACAACAACGCACATCGGTTATAGTCACATAAGTTGGAAACTAATATAAGCCAAAATCGTTTAAGCCAGTGGCACAATTGCTAGCCTTGGAATTGGAAGTAATGGCAATTAGTTGCTATTTAGAGCACAGGAGGAGATGAATAAAATAATGATTCATTCCTTGTACTGACGAAATTCGAAGTTATTAATAAAAATATTAATAAATAGTTATTAATACATGACATGACAACATCAACGTCACAAAGTAATAGGGCAAATATAAAACTTCCTCAGTGAGAGGACTATAATTATATGATCAGTTTCATAGATGCATAATCAAAGGTATTAGTACTTACATTACTCTACACTTGAACAGTACCTAGAATGAGATAGGATACACATAGTCAACACTGCACTATCAGATGGCACCTCCATGAGTTCTGTAAGGTGCTATATAAATGGTCACACGCAAACGATATGATTAAGGGATATTGTGCACACGTGTGTTTCGTAGTCAAATATATTTATTTTTTTGGTATGGTTCTGAAGATCACAACAACATTCAAAAGATGGTTACTATACATAAATGCAAGAAATGAAACTGAAAATAGCTTTTGAGTAACAAACTAATGAAGAGTGAAATGCACACAGCTCTTAATGAAGGTAAAAAATAACATAGTGGAAACCCATTTACGTGCAGCCTGTTTATTTGCAAATATGCTTAATGAGTGAATACATCATCACCACTAGTGACACTTCTAAAACATGTAGAATCCACTAACATATGGTACAGGAACTTGCTGTAAGCAGTCTGTATACACTGCAATCAGCATTGAATAATCCTGAAAATGAGGCAACAGTAGCTAGCTGAAGTTGGCTGTGAACCCTGTATAGAAGACTACACATTTCTAGGATTGGTGAACTCAATAATATATGCCAGCACTTGTCTCCACTCCTTCGGCTGCAACCAAGAAGAATCATGACACACGTGTGTTCATGTTGACACTGCCAGTCTCCTTAACACCGACAGCAGGTTAGCTCCTGTCTCAGTCAGAGTGACAACCAATAGGTACCCACGCTTCGAAATTCAATATTAACACTTTATGCATCAAAAATAAAATCTGAAACAGTAGATATTAGACATGAAAGAACAGAGTGAAGTTTTTCGTATTTGTCATGTGTAGACGCTGGCAAGGCCGAACTGAGGGGGCCAGCAGGGCCGTGGCCCAGGACACAAATATGGAAAGGGCGCAAATTTCAGGATGGAATAACTTATTATTCCGTAAAATGCACTATTTTCAAAATGTGGGGGCACCAGATTGATGCTAGGCACAGGGCACAATTACAGCTAGGTATGGCCCTGGAAACTGGACATTGAACTGATGATAATGAACAAGAATTCTCTGGAACTAACTTCAGTATGCCTGGTCATCTCACACCGTAAGTCTTCATTCTTTGTAGTTCTTTCAACATCCTTCCAAACACTCACATTCCTCTTCTTCTTCCTCCCCTCCTCTTTTTTGTCAACCTCCTCCTCCTCTTACTCCTTCTCCTCCATCATATCTTTTACCCACTATTCCACCTCCTCTCTTCAGCTTGTTTAAAAAACTTGCCACATTTCTACTTATCACATTGCTTATCACCTACACTTCACTCTGTCCAATTCAAAACTCATCTCTCACTCACTCAATATAACCAAAATATTTTCATCATCAACATTAGGTAGAATAATACATACAAATGATAAATACAGAGGTTAGAATAAGAACAGAAAAATTCTGTAGTTTTACATTATTAATTAACATCAGATTCGCAATTTGTCAGCCTGCAATTGTGCAGCAATTTACGCTTATTCCAAAGTATTATTTTTCTGTGACTGAATGATACATAACATAGAGACTGTTGTATGGCCTGGGGACACGTACAAGAGGTGGCGCCACTGTGATAGGCTAGACTTCTGCTAGATCCGCTGTAAGTAATATAACTGTCATGCAGCAAATGGCCGCTAGTGCATGCACTGATTGACTACGCTGGTACTAAACCGGGCAGTGCTTCCGATAGGAAGATGGCAGAGGGATGATAACAGGTAGATAACATAAAGTATAAGAGGGGATAATCATGCTTGAAGGCCCGCTCCTCAGAAAGTCTAATAAATAATCATTCCTGGCTCGACAGTGCAAAGCCCAGAAGATTTGCAGCAATTTACAACACATAAAATGCACATGCGATAATGGTGTAACACTAAGTAACAATTTTCAAGTTCGGCATTTGTTCTCCTGCAGAATGAAAGCATATCCGAACAAGTGTGATCAATAGGTCAGCTTACCACCAACTATAAGGATAGAAATTGCTTTCTGCTGTTGCTGTGAATCATTGATTATGAGAGACATCAATGAAATACTGACGTGAACACCACAATAAAAAAATAACGGATTTGTATGCTAGTAATAAACGTGAGTGAAGGGAAGACAAACACTGCCTGAGAAGGTCAAATAATATAATCTTCAAAAGATGCTTGAGGCGCTTTAGAGTTTTAACCAGCAGATAGCACTTCTGCCATAATGTGAATGCAAGTTACAGGCATATTTATTTAACAATTGATGTATCTCTATATAACAAATTATAATCAACTGTTTTGCTCAGATGTTTATCACCTCTAAGAACACCAGAACTTCTATATCACATATGTTTCACCCTTTAGAATACCTGTACAATCGAGAGACTTTCAACAGAAGCATAGGAAGAAAAGAAGAAGCTTAAATTATAGATCACATGAAAAGAATTGAACTTTTCACAATACAATATAGTTATAACTCATTTAAAGCCATCCACGTCGTCATGAGTGATATACAGTTCTCAAAGATCAAATTAGTCAAACATCAACGCTGACAATTATGGCTCCATTAAGGTTATATTGTGCTTAGTTTATTCAGATTAATTTTGAACAAAGGACATGTATTCTATGGTGTGTAATTTGGAGGCAATTTAAATGAGAAGTAAAATTTTGAAAAATTTGAATATGATCTGCAATACAAGATTCTACAGAAATAAAAAATAATAGAACGAAGTGATTGTCCATCAAAACGATGATATGGCCTTTATTATGAGTAGGATAAGTAATAGGCTGTTTCATGTCAAACCCTTCCAGCACATCAAGATGTGGGGTCAAGCTATATATATATATATGAATTTTAAAGTTAATAACATAAACTATTTTTGGAAGGGGATACAATCAAATATTCAAGTAACAGCAACTTGTGTAAAAAATCAGTCAGAGAGGATTTTGGGTGATAACAAGTCTCCTGTAACCTAAAAATGTATTACATACTTTGAAACTAATGGTGTCCAGAGGCAAAGAAAGGCATCTGGCCATAACAGTGGGCACAAGAGCCATCAGACCTGAAGGCAATCAACACAGGTAAAGAAATTCCAATCTAGATTGTCTGTGCTGAAGTCAAAGATAAAACACTTAAAACAACGCTCATAAAAATACCAAGCACAGTGGTTGATAATGCAAGATAGGCTAGACAAGGATGGCAATGCAGCTCACAGCAAGAAAAGCAAGATATCCCATGGCAATAAAAGCAAGGTATCTCACGGCAAGAAAAGCAAGGTATCCCATGGTAAGAAAGCAAGGAATCCCATAGCAAAGAAGGCAATGTATCTCATGGCAAGAAAAGCAAGGTGTCCCATGGCAAAAACAGCAAGGTATCTAATGGCAAGCAAAATTAAGGTATCCCTTGGCAAGTTAAACAAGCCATCCCGGGATGGCTGGGAAGAAAAGTAACACGTCAATCACTTTGGGATGCATGTGATGGATGCATGTCATGTCTTACTACTATTTAAAGTTTTGCATTTTAATTTCTTGAGTCTTTCACTGCATCACATAGAATTTCAAACAAATAAGAAGTTGGGTGACATAGTTTCATTATGGATTTTCACATAACTCAGCTGTGCTTACTGGTTAAAAACGCTGTCGCCTGATGGATGGTTGATGTAACAGAAGATGCCTGTTAAGAAGTAAGACCAGAGCACAGCTGCTATGCTATGAAAAGTCTAAGCCAGGCTCGGATCAATAGCCTAAGTATAAGTGGATGTACCTTATAGATGGTAATCAATAGAAACACTAGCCTCACTGGATATGACAAGGTGTACCATCAATGGTAACAGAACGAAGAGACAACACAGTTCACCCAAATCAACTGTAGAAACATTTCTATAATGCTATCAAAATGTTAACATCCAATACATATGATTCCAATCGATGAGTGTCTCATTCTCTGTCTTCAAATCAATCTGTTCATTCGAAGTCCTGGAATTTATGACATCTAAAGTCATGATTCACATATCTGCCAGAAAGACAGCGGCATTTTTACTGCTGCATTGCTGTTAAAAGTTGCACTTCACTGAGGCCATCTTGTGCATAGGTGAGGTATCTCTATGAAGGCTGTTTTTGGACAATAAATGAGCCTGATCTCTACTAAACATGACATCTATTGACTGGATAAAACATCTGGATATGCTGGAATGAACTCACAGATAGACAGATGACGAGACCAATGCACAATAAAAGTTAGCCTAAGGTGGATATAAACTATGTCTGGACTGTGATTATGAACATAAGAACTTAAACATACATGGAGTGGATCATAATGCCATCAAAATGCAAGGCATGAGAAGCCACAGCCAACTGGCTTCAAGTACTGCACATGTAACACAGGGAAGGAATCTCACACAGCTGGTCACAACAATGATGTCAAGTATCAAGAGTTAAATCGGTTAATCATGTATCCTCCTTGAATGTTTGGGCAAAATAATGTATCCTCCTTGCAAGTTATGTTCATAGTCAACAACAACAACACTCACTATCATTGTCATTCTCAATGTCTTGCATCATCATCATCAAAAACATCCTTATTGTTATCATCAGCCTACCATAATCATCCTCAGAATTCTGAATAAGCCAAAGCAAACAATGAATGATTTGTCTACAATGGTGATATATTAACACATACATAAAAAATAAATGGGAAATACACACTTGGAAAATCATTCCATGTGAAAGACAGATCAAAGATCGTTAGCATTGAATGGCACTTGGGTGCTGACTCTTTACTTCTCCTTCTGTTTCTATAACAACATGTGGTACAGTTGCAGAGGATCTGAACCCATGCTACTACCAAATTCAATACCCAGTGACTGACACTATGTGGCTGCTGATATCATAGCAGTATCCCATGGCAACATCCTCTGCATCTGTTTGTATTTCAGCCAAGGCTTCATATTTTATTTTCCTTCATATCTAACTTCTATTTCTTATCCAATCCCGCGTTGCATTCTTCTCAGAGTCCTCGTGTCTCCTTCATTCATCCTCTTCCAGGTTCTTTCCCACTCTGTCTGAATCCAACCAGGTGCCAATGCAACCTCTGCCAAATACAAGACGATTCACGGCTGTTGGCTGTCAATTCTTTCCGTCAGAGTAGAGCGGAAGAAAAGCATGAAGCAAAAAGACAGAACATCATCCGTCAGAAAGACCGATGCCCAGCTGCCAAACGTCCAATTAATCAGTAGCAAATGTGACTTAGGACCAAAAAGTCATGCTCCATGCATATTCGACAAGAATCACAACAAAGAATACCTCTTGGCCATGAACTAGCTGCATGTCTAAACCGATGACCAGGCACACTTTCAGACATACATCAGTATACACATATGGACATTAATACCAGGCCAACTGACAACTCTATTAGAACTCTAACTACACCTGAGCCAAGACCTCTACTCAACTGATACTAAAATGTTGAAGTTTAGAAGCTGCATCTGTGTCAACTTGCCATGATGAATAAACAAATAATGATTAATGCATTGATTCATCGATTTGATGAATGGAACTGAATGGTCAGAACATGAATATCAAAGCCAATTGACAGCTTAAACCCATAGGCCAAATTAACACTTGGACCATGCTTCTGAGGAGCTGACACAATGGTATATAAACAAATCTGCCATATTAACCTTTATAAAACAAATGATGGTCATATAAAAAAATAATAATAACAGCTTCATTTGCAAATAGGGCCACATAATTGACTTGATCTTATTCACCCTTTGGACACAGCTTTTTAAAATCATTGTAAAAATTATAACAACATATACTGAAAAAGAGAAACTGAAGAATTAAGAAAACAGGAACTTAGGATCTCTCTCATGATACTTCTGCTCCAGCAACTTTCCATGACTCAGCAAAATCAGAAACTTAATCATAGCACCTTTCTGTCTTTTGAGCCTCACCTAAACAACAAGGCTCTTGTAGAATTGATGTACTATATTATCACAAGCAAGTAAGCTGATCTCTCTGATGAGGCTTTTCTGCTGCATTGTAAAGTCCCCAATTTTAATGTTTTAATTAACCCTAGCTAGCCCTGCACTCTGTCTCTTAACCTCCTTCTCTTACAATGACTCTGCAGGAATCATCATCCTACTGACTGAATTTGACTGGCTAACACCATAAGTGACAAAAGCTCTTCACTTCACCACTTTGATCACTTTCAAAGATGGCACTAAATCCCTACAATATACATCATATGTACCTGTGAGCATGGTAGCATACATCTGCATGAGAATCACGTTGTTTCTCTGCACAAACTGATAAAATTCATGTGTCCAACGATGTATGAACGTTGTATTTTAAAAACTATG
This sequence comes from Bimastos eiseni, assembly GCA_959347315.1. Lineage (NCBI taxonomy): Eukaryota > Metazoa > Annelida > Clitellata > Crassiclitellata > Lumbricidae > Bimastos > Bimastos eiseni. Next base: position 28,914,488 of record OY365808.1, on the reverse strand, counting down.
ACCTTGGCCGATCTGAGTGTCCTTGGAACAGTGCCATATGCATGGGATACAACGAGAGCTGAAACTAGGAATTTGTCGAGGACCCAGAAAGCCGGAGCGCATGTTTGTACTCTCTTCAGAACTGGAGTGTGGGATTTAATGGCATCATGGTGGTGTCTGTCATTGCAGACATAGCACCTCAAGCACACATGAAATTAACTGAATGGAATCCACTAGAACTACTCATAACTCCAACTGCCTAAAGCTGGCAATGACTGAGATAAGCAAATAAGCCTCCAGTGATCTATAAGGTTAATCACTTCTAGTATGGTTTATCAGGTCTGCTAAGTGGTTTAGGGTTAGTCCGAAGATCAGATGATATGATGCATCGTCTGGTGGCCCTCTGCCACCAAATCCATGCACCATCGGGCATTTACCAGAAAATTCCTCTGATGATGGACGACCACTATGAGCAGTCTGAGTTCTATCATTCCTGCTATACACACTCTATGTGCCTCAACCAAAGGAACATTCTAGAATTCCACCCAACCACAATGTGTAGCTTACCCAGCCTTCCCCTTCCCCTCATTCTGATCTGGCACCAAAACTGACACAACGATCTTGTGTACTTGACTGGATATAGCGCTCGTGAAGGAACTGGTCTCACTACTGATGTATATTTTGTCTGGTATTGAGAAATTTTGCAGAATAAACATAACAGTACAGGATCTGCTTCAAAAACAAAACAATTTACAGCAAGGTCGAGAGGTACAGCAATTATATGAACTCACCTTACCTGTAGGGCTTCTTTCCTTTCCAAGACTAAGCACTGGAGACCAAAGAGAGTAGCAATTACATGAACTCACCCTGTCTGCAGGACTCCTTCTCCCCCAAAGGCCATCCCTTCCCACCCCCACCCCCAAGGCCAAGCACTGGAAATGCATCAGAATAACAGTTATATGAACTCACCTTACCTGCAGGGCTTCTTTCCCCACCCCAAGGCTAAGCACTGAAAACTCCTTGCAGGCCTACATGATGCTAAATGTCATAGCAAACTAATGATAACACAACAGTTAGCAAAAATATGCACAGAAAGTTGAAAAGAGTCACAAATGGAAAACCCATGCGCACGCATGGAACCAACCAATGGATTCCCATCGAGAGCTGACAGATGGGGTTCAGAGTCTCTGGGATGAGTTGCATTGATAGAGCAGAACAACCCTTACATGCAGGTTTCCTCCCCAGGCTAAGCACTGGAGACAGAAGAGGAGAGGGAAAAGTCACCAGGTCTTATTCCATGCTGCTTAAAAATCCAAGAAAGATCAAAGCAAACACGCGGAAGTGGAGGCTGGTTCCAATGAGAAAACCTGCATTGTTATTCTTAATAGCACGACCTGCTGTGTTAATAACCTTTTATTGTTCTGGTTCACAAAACCTGAATACTGCTAATTTAAAGCTAATAATCATCTCAGCAACAGTGGATTCAGTACTTAAGGACCACAGGACCTTAGGACTACATAAGGACCTTAGGACTACATAAAGACCTTAATACTACATAAGGATCTTATGACTGCAAGAGCCTCTCATGTTGACCCAATCTGTATATATATATATATATATATATATATATATATATATAACCTAAATTCAGAATCCACCAGCACAGCATATAGAATAGCCAGTCAGGTCTACAGAAGAAGCACAAAAGTGATCAATTGCTCAAGAAAGGGACTAACTATATCACACAAACTCCTACTGAAGTTCAGTTTTCACAAGCAGTCTTGGAAGTCATGTTAATTGAATCACATTTTCCTAAAAATGCAAATTGTATTCCATCTGATCCATCTGATCCTATGACAAGTGACTCCACCGACTGAATCAATTCCAACAACGCAAAAATCTCTTAGTAAACCCTGCATGACGAGACTTTGTCAACAGGTTCTTATTTCCAATTGTATTTCCATTTGGCAGTCTTGCCGCAAAAGCAGGATCCGTCTAGATCCAAATCAAATCCTCTGCAGAAGCCACCTCTTTGTCTCTGTGCATTGAATGATTCTAATTGGAAAACCAAAATGAAACTATTTCACACAACTGTAAAACTTCATCCCTGACCTGATCAGCCATCGCTTTAAACTAGACAATGGCAAACGAGTATTAATTAATAAATATTAAACACAAAGCACAGGACAGTTTTCACTATATACAAATAATATTATTAAGAATAATGCTCTAATATTAAATCAAAATTCATCTAAACAATCCATGTTGACTTAACATGTAGTCAAGTGTAGGCAAAAACATGATATACAATAGTTCTTCAGAACGTAGCACTCTGATAGACCTCCTTTATTAGGAGACTGAATCCACCACGGCCACTTTTCTAGGGTAGCATTGGCAGCACTTTTGCCCGGTACTCTAAAGGTGCTATATACTGAATATTGGATACTTTTGTTGGGTGCTTTAAAGGTGCTATACTCAATGTTGGTAACTTTTTTGTTGTGTACTTTAGATTGAAAGTGGGGAATTGATCCAGTAATCTCTGAAACTTTTATTGTGTGCTTTAAAGGCGCTATACTCAATACGAGGTACATATCAAGGGCACTAAAAAGGTACTATACTGAATAAGGGCAAGTTTGTGCGGTATTTAAAAGGTGTTATATGGGATATTTTGCTATTTTGTACAGCACTTTTAAGCTGCTATACTGAATATTTGGAACTTTGAGGGTTACTTATAAGGTGCTATGCTTAATGAGGTGTACTTTGTGGGGTACTTTTGTGGGGCAATTTAAGGTACTGTGCTTAATGTGAGTATTTTGTGGGAGTACTTTTTGTGGGGTAATTTAATTATACTAAATGTGGAATAATACTGTTAGATAACTCTATTGGACACCTATAATGTGCTATACTACATGTCCAGATAAGAAACTAGCAACTGTCATTGAAAATTCAGCATGCAGTCCAACAGTGCCAGTCCCAAGCCTGGATAAAAGATGAGGGCGACGCTAATGATCTCTGTTATCACACAGTGTCGTTATAACTGCAACAACCTGAAATTGAAAAACTGACCCAGTAATCTAGGTCCTGCAGAATTGATTTGACATAGCACCAGTGATTAATCTGACCACTGATGATGTGCTGATAACATTTTTTATTTGCATCTCTGCTACCCATAAAATATATTAGAAAAATCTTAACTAAAACTATGTATAACAAGATGCAATTGATCCAAAACTCTGCACTCAATGCAAATGCTTGTCAGAGAATTTTCCAGAAACAGAACATGGCCAACACGAACCTCATATGCCAGTTTTTACCTAGCTTCATATTAAGTTCTGTGCATGCTACTGAAACTTCTGTCCAAATCGATAGAATGCGCCATCAGGAAACACAGGATCGAATGAGTCCACAGAAAGCAGGACTAATACAAAGCAACAACAGCCAAAGAAGCCACACCTAAGAGTCAACAAGTAAGTCAGCTAACAAATGCATTAATCTTTAACAGTTTCCAGAGATACAGGAAGCCCCTACCATACATTACCCATGAAAAAACCTTATAACAATCATTCGCACATAAGCCTATATAACAATTACCATTAAAATCAAACTATGTTAATCAGCAAATGATAATATCAGACAACTCAGCTAATAAAGGAAAAATTTCATACAGTAATTAGTAACGCCCAATCTTATCCTTTCCAACTACTCTGGCTTTATAGGTTATTAACAGCAAAAGTAGCATCAGCAATAACAACAACAATGACAACATTGTATGATGATTGCCATTAAGCGTATTGTGAATGATGGCACTCAACTTGTTTAGTTGCGTTCTGTTCACATATTTACAGCCTACAGTTAGTTGATGGACACAGAAGTCCTACACATCAGTGGCCTGTCAGATATCTTGCTCATCAGTTCATAGATTTTCACAAAAGCTTTCAAGGTTTTTCCAGGATAATAACCACATCATGTGGCAGTTCTAGAGCAGCAGACTGGATGCTTTTGCTGCCCAACTGAAAAGCACTTTCATTCAGTTCACATGACAACCTGAACTACACCCCACAACTTATTCGTATGACCTCAAAGTCAAGAAATTTACTTATGTCTAACCAGCCTAGAAGCAAAACTCAAGTAACAATATTAATCTGTGCAAACCAGCTGCCATCAGCTGATCAGCACAAATGAGGATGGATTTGCCTTATTGCATTCCACGAGTTACATCATGTTTTGCACAGGTTATTCAGACTACCTGAGCATTTAAAACAACAAGACCATTTGTTGTTATTTCATTGTATCATCCAATTCTAAAGTGTTTAGTTGGAATTTTACACAGTTTCTGCACAAATAAATCACATGAAAAAAAATAAGAAGAAGAATTAAGAAGCCAGCCAAGACTACTATCTCTGGCAACCCATATGCTCTGTTCATCGACACTTCAAATTGGCAAGTTCATGTTTTTTTGAACTCTTGTTGAGTGTGGCTTTCCATACAGCTGATAATAGCTAACTATGCTTTTTCAAACTCTCACTGTTTGTGGCTTTCCACAGAGCAGACAATGACTCCACACAATCAACAGCTGAATATCTCTTTTATACTCTCTGCAACACCAGACAAACAGCAGGTATAGCTCTTCATAAGCACACCCACACATAGCTAATTCATCGCTTTTCCAGCAAGGCCAATGAACTTAGCAATTCAATAGGATGGATAAAATGGTGCCCCATTTTGTCCACTTATGCTCAGCAATAAATACAACTATGCATTTTCTTCATCACCCAAAAAGTTGAGCTGAGAGAAAATGCACTTCTTCAAAGGCACTCGGCCGGTTCATTGCCCACCACCACGTTCGCAAGATTACAGCTTTATGCAGCCTTACACAAATAAACTGACATGACTGACTGAATATTAGGTCTACTTACCAGCAATTTGACAGCTGTACTATGTTATCCTGTTCAGCCTCAAACAGTGAAGCTAGGAGGAGGAAGATGTTCTCATGCCATATTTGCAGTTGGAAGCAATAGATTCGTCTTTAGGCCATTAGGCAATGACAGCCAACTGGAAGCCATCTAAGACTTTAAAGACATTCTTTAAGGAGGTGTCAAAACACTTAAAACTGTCACTTCAGAAAATGCTTGATGATTATGAAGCGGTGTATTACACACTCTAAGCAACTTCAGTACTGGTAGTAAACATCAACAAAAATTGACCCACACCAGAAGAGCATAGGTTGGAATTGCAGCATGTAGGTTGGTTGTAGGTTGGGCAGACTAAAAGCACTTTTACCTGCAAATGACCTTCCTGTTGTCACCTAATTGGGTTTGCACTTGAGGATGCATCTGCCACAACCGGAAATACATTAGATGATCTGTTGTATGTGGCTCTGCAAAGGCACAGGCCTTCCAATTCTAACTATATCTTACAAAATTCCAGATTCTTTCCTTTTACCTACTCTTACAAAATTCCAAATTCTGTCTTATTTTTATACAGTTCCAAAAAATTCCAGTTCCAATCATTGCTTCTGTCACATAAATCTAATTCTTTCTATTACTGATCAGTCAAAAATTCCAATTCCTGTTATTTTCTTCATATTCACACTGACAGTATTCATTCTTACTGTTCCTAATGTTACTTGCTCTTCCTAAATTCCTTTCCTCTGAAGTATGCAATTTCTTCCAAGTGTATCCTATTCACTCATGAAGATTCCCCTCCATCCATTGTTATTCAAGTCTCATACTCACTCCAACTTTCCCACTTCTTCGACTCCAAACACCATTCATCTATTGTTCACCTGTCTGTCCTCCCCATATCTTGATTTGGAACTGAACCTGACCACACTGCCTCACTGAGCATCTGTTCCCATCATCTAAGGCTTGCTCCCTCTACAGCATTGACTTAATATCCACAGCATTGTGCCAATTGTCTCTGCTGTGTTCTCGCCTTCAGGTCGTCTGTAAAAGTTCAAAGTTCAAGGGACACAGGTTTTTCTGCTGCTCTTGTGCATCCAACTGGTCTCTCTAACCTGTGTGGTCCTATTCAACTTCACAACATGCCAAATGACCAGAGTCTTCTTGCCTGGATCAACACCGACACCAGAAGGTGCACTGTGTGGCGTACCACATAGGGCATACCTAACGATAACAATAGTTGTATCTCTAGTCAATATTAGAGCTGGACAAGTATTGCAATGGCATTGCCATAAAGGCATCACCATCTGAGGCATCCTCCTTTCTGGAGAATTGCCATTTCATCAACCTTCACCCAACAGTCTTTGTTCCGATCTCCAGGCTGTGCGCAACCTACAGTTCAGAGGGCACAGGTCGGTTTTCACAGCTCATGGCTTAGTTACCATGACTTAGTTTTTTAAGGCTCTCATGATATCCTGAGAATAAGATAAAAACTGCTCACAAAATTCCAGTTCCATCCACTCTTATTTGTGCTAATGAAATTCTTGCCATTCCAATTTAATACTCATTCTAGAACTTCTTGAGTGCCTAATGTAAGATATTTAGTTTCACTTGTTCTAATGTTCACAACTTTGAATTATCTCTTTCACAAAATGATAACAGAACAGATGCAACTGAGCAATGCGGACATATCTTACAGTAGCACAAATAAGAGTGGAAGGAACTGGAATTTTGTGAGTAGTTTTTGTTTTTCTGTCATTGTTAACCTGATAGCAAATGAAAGTCAGTACATTTCCAAATGGTCATCTCCGTATGGTCGTCTCAATGCCGATCCTCTTGCATCTATGTCAGAGCAACTTCTTTTATTTCCAACATGCTAGGGATCAATGTTACCTCATAACCGGTACATGTTTTAAACTGGCTGTCCTGAAAGATTTTTTTGTTAGCAATTACTGTTTTACCTCTTCTGTGGCATACACACCTCACAACTGCTGCGGCCTAGGCAGATTCTTGGTAAAACAGAAGATACTTTTAAATGTTGCCTTTGAACATTTGCTATCATCACAAAACAATCCTTCGCTCACATTAACTAACTCATTGGATACAGTCGATCAACTGTTGCCTCCATGTGAGGGTCGAAACCGCTCACTCAGCGCACACTGAGTGTTACGGGCTGACCGCTCTAACCTATCGACCATCGTGCCACACAAGGCACGATGGCCGATTTATTTATATTACTACTCTGTCTGAAGTTGTCAAGTTTAGAAAATGAAAATTTTGTTTCTAGATATTGATCACTGATTGGTGCCTGTCAAGTGATTTTGCTTACAAGCTTAATAAGCAGGCATTATGATGATGACGGGTGTATCAGGACACAGTCTCTGCAGATTTAGTAAAGCTGGACCAACAGCACAAAATAACTCTTCCAAATTTCTTTTTATTTTTTTAATTCTGAAATTAGATATCACCCTTCTTCCAACATTTTTTGCTCAGAAGTGCAAACACTCAATGGCGCAATTGCAGTTGTAATGCAGAGCAATTGTGCACAAAGGATTTGCTCAAGGTCCCTACACATGACGCCCTGGACGAAAGTCGAACCTACTCAGCGCACACTGAGTGTTACGGTCCGACCACTATAACCAATCGGCCATCATGTCACACAAGGCATGATGGCTGATTTATTTTATTTACATTACTACTCTGTCTGAAGTTAACAAGTTTAGAAAATTAAAATTCCATTAGCTCAACAAATGCCACAATACAGACATCAGAAATGTATCAAAATATGGGCCAATAAAAATTCCTTTAGTACCTACATCGCTCGGATGCTAACATTTGTGGCATTGCACTCAAATTTGCTGAAGATTTTGAGTGTCTGCAGAAGTACCAACGTTGTATCAGACATGGATTTATAGCTCATTAATTTTGTCCTTATCCTGACTCCCGTATTAACTTGCTCCATAATAGACTTGTTATGACCAGTAAAATAAATAACCAGTGATGGGAATTAACTATTGTAAAAGTAGTTTCATACAGAACCCATACTTTCATGCAGGGCCTGTTTGGAGTCCATTTGGGTACCATCAAATGCCCGTGGAAATGCTAGCTGTTGATTATTGTAGTCAACAACTGCCCATCACTGTCAATAACCATATAGATTTACACTATCTGGTGCTATATTTGCATAATCACATTTTTAGAACAATATGCCAACACGCATAGAACACTGCCTCAAATGTTGTTTGGGCTACAGAACCTTAGGATCTGAACTTTTTATGGAACCCAGCCACCACAAAACAATCCTTTCCCAAAAAAACTTATTATGAACAACAGCAAATAATATTTTTCTCTTGTTCGTGTACATTTTGAAGAAACATGTGAAAGTAACAATAAAACTTCAAGCTAAGTTTTGTTCAATGCAACATAGACAATTTGTGACATTTTAATGTGAATTGTGACATATTCATTGGATCAGTTTTGTGCTATGAAGTGTTGGATTCTTATATTAGGTGTCGATATCTAGATTTCATATTTAACTTACAACTTAATATATAAGTGCTGCTTTGTGACAGTGCCAGTCCCAAGCCTGGATAAAGGAGGAAGGAGGACACTAACGATCTTTGCTATCACATAGTGTCATTTAACTGCAACTGTTACTACACTGTTTTCTTCACTCTTGGATAGAACGCACTGGTATATCAAAATTCAGTCATCCTCTGTCTCACTGCTTGCCTAATTACGTTATGTTGCTCATGCAGGAAAGTGTAACTTTTTAAACAATGATCAGAATAGATTAATCAATAAAAAGTAGAATAAAACCGAATTTCCAATAAAACCCTTGTTTCCACCTCAAAGTCTGATTCATGATCTAGCAGCACATTCAAACAGACATTTACCACATTTCCTCAAAGGAACATTTGTCTTCCCCTCACTTGTCTTCCTCCCACTTTTCTTCCCTTCACTTGTCTTCTCCTAACTTGTCTTCCCATCATGGTACCCTGGGATTCTGCAGAACACTCTCTGGGAAATGCTGCTTTAACTAAGGAGGCAGTGACTCAAGTTAAACTCTGTTCATTAGAGGACAGAATGCCACAGATGAATTATTCACAAAACACAATTGAATGAGGCACATCAAAGGCACCTGCAACTGTCAAAGTCTCTTCAACCTTATGTTAGAACGACTCTATGGACAGATAGGAATAGTCAAGAAATCAATAACAATGTAGTACGTATTCATTAATTCATCCATACGTTTCGAGAATTTATATAGCACCTCTTGATGCAAAACTGCTCAGAGGTGATCTCAGCCAAGCCACTGCTATAAAGGAATGACTTTAACAGGTTACAAAAGGTAGAAAGGTAATTGTAATGGAGAGTCGAAGGGCAACAGGGAGCCCGTTCCAGGTGGAGAGTTCCATAATGAAGGCAGACCAATGTGATGTTAGCTCTCATGCATGCAAGACTGTATGGTACCTAACATCAAAAATTTACTGAGTTGCTGACTTGTGTCTAAGGCGAGGAATTCGGTTTTAAAATGAAACAGGGCATTTGGCTGAATCAACACTAACACTAAAGACATAATACTCATAGAGCCAAATGATGAGTAAACTAGCAAAAATCAGAAAACCAGATGCACTTATTAGCAGGAAAACAGTGAACAATCTGAGCAGCAAAGAAGAAACGATTGAGAGCAGAGTCGCTCCAAATGAGTTCATCAGCATCAGAGAAACTGCTGAGTCATCAACAGAACAGGAATCCCAGGAAAATGATGAAGCACCAAATCAGTATTTACGACTGCTTTCATTAACTGCCTTATGGGATATAATTGCACTTTCTGTGTACAAAGCTGAGCATAAACCTGATGCATGCTAAAGCCCACACTCCTTCACAGACTGAAGTGCACAGCACATGCAATTCTCGTCCAATCACAATCTAATGTGTGCCCTGTAAGCCGTTTCCAGCAAATCGCAAACGAACAAAAGAATCACAGATACCGGGAATTCATATGGAAACACAATCTGCTCTTCATGCAACAGAAGCACAAAATGGTTGTTTCCATCCACAGAGAAAACTACTGCACAGAATCCGTTAAAAATCGTGGAATCAATACTTGCCAAGTCAAACGGTGAAGCCAGAAGAAACACACTTTGAGGGTTTCTCTTTTCAATCAATAAATTCTCTTCTATTGAAATGAGATGACAAATACACACCACTTACTGCTCAGGATTCAATTTATACAAGAATCCAAATATCAATAATTAGATTAGACGAATACAACGCCCCATAGATAATTGCGAATATATAGGCTCAATAAACTAGACATTTTGGTATTTTCTCCAAACAGTCTTAACATGCCTCTAACGGCTCTCACGACTGCCAAACACTTTGTCACCTCGGCTGAGACAGCATCTCAGCTGCTTTATGATTCAAATACATTGGCAGCTACAGGCAATGGCATAAGTATGATAATTTGTTTGTCTTAGTTACCATTGCTACTAGGTGTAGGATGCTGAGACACATGCAGCTATATGGCTGAGTTAACCTGCGCTTAAATACATATTGCTAATGCTTTTACTTGGCAAGGCCACTCTGGTGTGAACAAGTTATCACTATGTCATTCAAGAAATAATTGAAACCTGGTGGAGCACCAACTCTACAGAACATGACCGTACAGCCTATCAATATGAAATCCATGTTATTTGCCTTTATCCTTGCTTTCAATCCATGTCTCCTTCTTCATCGTCATCCCTATTATCACCATCTTCGTTCTGGTTGCCAGCATCACTGTCCTCCTTAACCTCCAACTCCTCTCCCTCATCCTTCTCCTTGATCCATGGTCTCCTTCTCCCTATCATCCTGACCTTGCCTTCTCCTCATATCTGACCCACCAACTGAAAACCTCTAGCAATGGTATGAACTCCATCATATGCGGTTTCCAATGTATAAAGTTTATAGCGTCACCATCACTGTCCTCCTTGGTACATTAGTATGGTGTGCATGCGCGTGTGTGTGTGTATTTTCCCCATTACATTACACTTCTAATTTCACCAACGCCGTCGCCTAGCGAAAGAGGGACAAATCAGCCTTACTGGGCTCCAAAAAATGAAATCAAACTCGGTTTCTCTGCTTTGCGCGCCTGTGTGTTATCCATTACACTATGAGTACAGACCCCCCCCCCCAATACAAGCTGGACCTACTTATAAGATATCGAGTTGTAAAAAAAAGTTAAAGTATTATTTATTTGGAAAATAACTCGACTTACAATTAATAAATTGACATCCAGAAAACGATTTTCAACTATTAGAACATAATGAACATCAATCATCAACTAAACAGATTTTCGACCATGCGTCTTATGAATTGGAAACTAGAACACATACACGAAAATGAAAGATTTCCATAGACTAAAAAACGTAAGTAAGTCAAGTCACTTTAGTTTCTTCTTGCACAGCCTCATAGGTTTCCTTAGTTAGAAAACAGTATAGTCATCTACAGGCTCCTGCCATAGAGCCGGGTCTCGGGGCAGCAACCCCTCTGGCCCCTCTCGACGGTACTGAGTATAATTATGAGTGGTAGGAAGCCTTCTGCAGATGTCACTGTTCTGCTGGGTGGTTCTGTGATGAAATCATTTCAAACTCCTAATAGGCTACAGTCACATCTTCCTAATGTGAAAACAAAATTACAAACAGAAACTGCACTTGAAATCAAGTTCTCAAACATACAACCAAGGCTAACAACAACTACAAACTGCAAACCGAGTGTTTGGATGAGTAATAAGTGAGACTCTGATGACTGACCGAATGAAGGCTGCTCACGGAACAACAACACAAAAGGCTTAGCAGCATTACAACTACCTTGGAAGACAAATGGCTGCTTCTGAAAGAAGAAAGCCAGGAAGCGATGAATGCAATAGTGGCTCCCTCTTCTCCTGCTTTTCTCAAGTTAACAAGACGAATGAATCATGTTCTACTCCGTGACAGATCAGACCCTTAACAAGCCACCCGTCCACCTGTCTGAAGTATTTTGAACGGACATCTATTGTGCATGGACGTGATTGGACGGGTCGTCGATAGAAAAACAGTTCATCATTATTGAAATAAAATATGGGAGTGTTACATGTAATGTAATGTATTCTTCATTCCACCCATCATTTGAACTTAACAGGTTTGTTCTTTATATCATCTTATGTAAAACAAAACTGGTATAAATGTGAGCAAAACCGTCAGGCCTTTAGTCAGAAATAACAAGTAGGGTGTCCAAAAGCATTCAAACTTCGAGCTCATGACAGTTCGCAATAAGTTTCACAGCATCTAATATAGAAAGAATCAATTGATGGTGCATCAAAACCAAACAGTAATCAGATGAACATTCAGAAAATCAATTCAACAAGATAAAGATAAAGCATAATAAGAGGTTAATCAATTTGAAAAAGATACAGTTTAAGTAGAGAACTAAATGACACAAGTAACTGAGCAGAATAAACAGACAATGAATTCCATAATTAACATTCATCAACCATCAGGAATTATAATTGAAGCTGAATTTTCTGACAGTCTTTACAAGTTCAGTAACATTCATGAGGATCTTGTTGACTCAATTTTCATGACCATGCTGAATTCGAATGCTGTTGTTGGTCCACTAAAACTTCCAAATAGGCCTACATAGTTTGATACACATGTGACGAGTCCACAAATTCCAATTTGAGTGCATTGCAACTCTTTTAACAATACATTTCATATTGATTTGCATATCCTTTAAAATACTCTGAGGCCTTCCTACTACTCATATTTTATACCCGGCACCGTCGAGAGGGGGCCAGAGGGGGCTTTGGAAGAAGAAGAGGAAGAGCATACTGTAATTAAATATAGTTCAGTGTTTCATTGTTAGAAATAGATGTGGCCTGTCATCGTACCTATTTAACCTGCTTCTGGGGGCAATGATCAGTCTTCTGCAGCGGATTAACAGAATAATGAAGAAGAATATTGAGTAGAACCAGATGAGTCAGAATTTGCAGTGAGGTGATCTGGAAGGAGTTGGGTCAGGTGGAGATACTGGGAGACAAGATTAGAAAAAAGACTGACTTGATTTGTAACAAGGATGGACAACAGAACACTCAATGGTCACGTGGATTGAACAAGGAAGACAACCAAAGACATGGATGGAGATTGTGAAAGAAAATCTAAGTGCACAAGTAATGAATACGACCAACTGTGTTGTTGACACAATCTGAGACAGAAAAAAGGAGGAATCTGGCTCGAGCCTGATGATCGGCACACACTGCGCCTACTTTTTGGAACTGTTTTCCTCTGTCTGTAGCTCTGCGACTTTGTGTGCGGTTCTCAGTCACTTGTGTCATTTTGTTCTCAAATGAAAACTTATCTCCTTAAAATTGCTTATCCATAATTTTTTCACATTTTATTTCAAATTGACAAACTACAGTGTGATTACAAGTACAGCAAGAACAAATGATGACAAGTAATTACAGGAGTCGAATTTAACCGTCATCAGCCACAGAGGGCGCCCATTATGTTACATATCTGATTTTTAACAAACGCCCCCATCCTATGGCCCCTCATTGATTGCCTTCTGCCTTAGGACTGATCATTCGGATTATGGTTTTGTTGACTTGATGTTGACCTAATTATGGTTTGTTGACTTGATGTTGACTTGATTATGGCTTTGTTGACTTGATGTTGACTTGATTACGGTTTTGTTGACTTGATTATGGTTTTGTTGACTTGATGTTGACTTGATTGTGGCTTTGTTGACTTGATTATGATTTTTTTGACTTGATATTGACTTGATTATGGTTTTGTTGACATGATATTGACTTGATCATGGTTTTGTTATGGTGTGCCATCGGTTGATGCTTTGTGCATTGGATAAAACCAAAACAAAGCTGTAATCAGCTGAGTGTCCATTTCATGCAGCTGGGTGTCTGGTTGCCACTCTTCAGGTGTAGGTAGGCTGCAATTTCCAACTGAGGGGTGTCATCCAGGCCATAAATCTTACAAAAAGTATCAGCAGAATAGAAGTAGCTGATTACAATAACACGACTGACAGAAGAGAGAAGAAGAAAAGGAAAAGTTTCATAAACCGTAAACACTACATGAAATGGATTCTCTGAACAGGAAGTCAATGCAGCGAATTAAATTAAGAATTAATGAACTCATATTTTGTAGTGTTAGTTATGACTAGCAGAAGAGTCATGAACCTCTAGGTCCTTAGAAGATTTGATATTGTAATCCCAGTAAGAAACAGTTGAAGTAATCTATGCAACTTGAGACCAATGTATTTGTCAGAGATACTCTTGCAGACAAAGGAATGTGAGATCTAATTATGACTTGAATGTGTACGATGTATATATGACTAATTTCATGTACCCTGATTCCTACAGAACCCCGTAATCATAATGAACGAGATATTAATCAACGGTCACTTCAGGTAAGGTCATAGTTGAGAATCACAATTAATCCACTGGAGAGACATAGATGAAATCCTACTGGTCAGAAGTCAATTTGGCTGTGGTGGGAAGCGAGTTGAAAGAGGCGAGTTTTAAGTTTAGACCGGAAAGACAACAAAGAACCAACAGAATGCAGTGGGGATCCAAATTCCAAAGCTTCAGACCAGCCACTAAAAATGTCCAGGAGCTCAAAACAATTCTGGTGCAAGGCAGAGCAAGGATTAAAGTAACCATGGAGCGAGTGCAATATTTGCTTCTATAAGGAAGGAGCAAGGTGGAGATATAGGTCAGCTGATTCAAATGTTATGTCTTGTAGACAATACGGCAGATTTTAAACTGGAATCCATGGTTCACTGGCACCCAGTGTAATGAATTCGAAATTAAATTTTTTGGTATGCTGGTACTTGTAGGTCATTGATGCAGCTCTAGTGGTCAGAAATCATGACCTACTTTAAACTGTGCATATAACTCTTAGTGAAGGCCCACTGAGAAGTGAGTTACAATAATCCAGTCAGTTTGGAACCAAGGCATTATTCAGTGGAACTAAGACTAAGATATCTCCAAGTTGTGAGCACATCTAAAGTGATGAACAAGCAAGTATTCAAACTAAATTGATGTGAGTCAATCAAATTTACTGAGTTGCTGACTGGTGTCTAAGGCGAGGAATTCGGTTTTAAAATGATTTTGGTTGTCAAGAAGTTCAGCTAAAATACTCTGAAACTGAACATTCAGATTGCCAGCTACAAGTCACTATCTACAGATCAATAGCAGCAAAACAATGGATACTAATAAATAGCTACAAATCAATAGCTACAAATCAATAGCTACAAATCAATAGCTACAAATCAATAGCTACAAATCAATAGCTACAAATCAATGGCTACAGAATAATTGCTACAAATCAATAGCTACAGATCAGTGGCTACAAATCAATTGCTACAAATCAATTGCTACAAATCAATAGCTACAAATCAGTAGCTACAAATCAATGGCTACAAGTCAAAAGCTACAAACAATAGCTACAAATCAATCAAATCATATTTTAAAATATACAATGTCTTCAACTGAAAAACAAAAATGTTTCTAAAATTAAAACTAATGTATGTCTTTCATCAGATTTTGCATGTATTAAAACTACAGGTTAAACCATTTTGTGATCACTGTGTGGTCAACATGACGACGGTTAGGCCTATTGTTAATTTATAAAGTGGTTCTCTAATTCCCAAAATTCACAGGTTCTCACAATATTCTTTCATTCGTCATCCCAAAATTAAGCAGATTATATCTTCTTCCATCTTCTTCACTTTCCACCGGTTCATACATCACTAGGATCCAGCTCTTGACTTGATCTCTTCAAGCTGCCAAGTCCTATGGAAGTCTTCTTTCTCTGTCTGCATTGCTTTTTAATTCTTTGGTCATGTGTTTGTGCCTGTTAATCTGAATAGCTGTCCGTTCATATGTGCTCGTTTATCTACCACTGGTAGGCTTATAAACACATACACCTACATACCCATACACACACTTGCACCCAACCAAACAAAAGAATTCTTTTCCCTGATTGACTGAGGACAGGTTCTGAGTCTCCAGTAGAAGTGTGTAGGACAGTGTGTCTCTCTCATTGTCTCTCTCATTGTCTCTCTCATTGTCTCTCTCATTGTCTCTCTCATTGTCTCTCTCATTGTCTCTCTCATTGTCTCTCTCATTGTCTCTTTGTATTTTGTTTTGTATCTGCATCTGACGCTTTCTATCTCATGAATGACATCGATAGATGTTTCCATGTATTTCATTAGCAACCAGTGACGAGGTATAATAAACTGTTTGTCAGGAACTTGCTGAAGGACACTACAGAATATTTTTGGTCCTGGGGAACATCAATACTATTCTAATCTCAACGGTTCCTAAGCTTACCAACCATAAATCACTGTACAACTATAAAACTGTCAATTTACAAGTGTACCTGTAACGATCATTGACTTATTTTACTGTACACCTTAGAAAATTTGTATTAATACGGTTATATGAGTCTTAGTTCAAGTCATATCAGAAAGTAGACGACTAATAACGAAAGTCACAATTACTTAAGTTTTGCCATCATAATGTAAAGTATGTAAAGATCTAAAAGCTTACCATTTATCACAATTTTTTAAACAGACCAATATAAAGACCTCTTCTTAGTAAAGGTAATGCAATAAACAATATGAAGCTCCCTATATTTTAAATATATAGGACAAATCTAATAATTATTCTTGCAGTCATCATATCACTAAGAAGAGGAGCAGTCCCTCCAGCAGTCCCTTGGGCAGCCAAGGGTATGATGTGCCAGCGACTTAATTTTTCTTAGCCTCGGCAAATTAGCCGGGTGGTCAGTCCTTTCCCTCGCTATCTCACCTTCCCATTGACAGTGTGCAGTCAATGTACTCATTATATCTGAGTTGGTTTATGGTGCAGGCCACCAAACTCTCGGTCTTAAGTTGTTGGTCACTCTGCTATGGATATGAAACAGTCTCTCCATAACGTTGTTCAAACCAATAGACCTCCAAGCGCAGCTCCAGCTTTTCTTTCTCTCTATACACAGTCAGCAAAGCTTACCTCAATCTGTCTGTGTGCTCCTCTGTCTGCATGCCTCATTATCTCACTACAGGCCACACAGGAAAGATGCCTAGCACTAAGGTAGAGTTTTAGTTTATGTGTTTAACCCATCAAAGCCTGATTCGAAATACATGATCACCGCACAGTGCCTTGATCAATCAACAATCCACTTAGCAGTATTTGGATAATCTGGTTACGGAAAACAATTCAGGGTTTCAAATTAGCTTATAATTCCTTATGGGATACTCAATGCCACAATCTAAGAATGTTTGCTAACAACATTTCTGTTCTTAAGCGGTGAAATTTTGCTGTGTGGTGGCACTTTGAAAATGCTCACTTGCGGTAGATTCTCTATATTATGTAAAGACTGTGCAATTGCATCTTCAAGGTGTAGATTTAAAACTGGTTATTTTATGCATGTAAGCCTATGGTACTGTGAAATGAAATCCTGTACCAACAGGCAACAGCTTCATCAGCGAGCAAAAGCAGAAAAGTTGGTCATACAAATTTCCTGCGGTATGAAAATGGACATCAACGACATCACTGCTTCACTTTCTTAGGGCAATCTAGTACTTTGTGACTGCAGCCCATGACATCATAGTTAGCAGCACATGTTTTTACCTCTCCTAGAATACGATTACCTTTCTAGCCAGGTGATATGTGTCCTTCCACTGGAAACTTCTGCCATGCTTCATTGGTCAATCCACACAGACATTTTGATGGTTTTATCAAAACAACCGAAAATAATAATAATAATAATATTAATAATTATAATATTCGTTCTTTTTAACTCAGACTGACAGACCACAATATCAGTTCAAGTATAGTATGAACGGATGATCACAATGCTGAAGAGGATAGAAGTCGAATTTAGCTTACGGCATCCATGCAATGCGTCCATCAAGTCCTACACCTAATTTTGAATGATGCCACCACTAAGCAAATGAAACGACTAGCCAATCTTATGGGGTAGTGGGATTTATTGAATTGATTTCACCTCCCACTGGTCTTATCCTCACTGTGTTATCTATTATTCTATGCCCCACCCCATTATTGCACACAGTTTTGTTTATTATTATTTATAATTTTTCTAAAGTACTTATTGAACATGCAGGGTCATTAAATACATGTTTGTTAAGGTTCATATTTATGTCTAGGGCATCACCATAATGCCTCTATAAAGTCATCAGATTAGCAAAGGCAGTCATACAGATCCCAGAGTAAAATAGGGAGTTTATTATTTATCTACAAGATGAGAGCGATTTATCTCAATGGGCTTTTTGAGGAGCAAAGCAGCTGAAAGTACAAGACCCCACAATTAGTCTAAACCTAGGTTCCAACAGAAAGCCAATAGCTGAAAAATACAACATGGCAATATGGGGTAATCGATGTATTTATATATCAAGGAAGGAATGAAGGAAGGAAGGAAGGAAGGAAGGAAGGAAGGAAGGAAGAAAAGAAAGAAGGAAGGAAGGAAGGAAGAAAGGAGGGCTAGTGTTCTGGATCTTAAAGGTCAAACAGGCAATCCAACACTTAATATACCATTCAATATGAAGCCAATGAAGTTCACAATAAGGGATCCACTGCATTTTATGAAGGAGAAAACATGTAGCAATCTTAGAGTTTTGACCCTCCTGAAGGATTTTGTAGATTAACTAAGAATATGTATACCAACGATAATACAAATATAGTCTAACCAAGACCCCGAAAAGTGCACAAGCAACTGTTATATCTGTGTCATCAGTCAGAGAATGTCTGACGTGATGAAATACACTAATCTGACAGAAACAACACCTGCAAATACACTCTGTGTGTGACGTCATAGTGAGCCAGCCATCAGTGGTGACAGCAGGAGTCTTAATTTCTTCTGCTAATGAGATTTCGGTTCCTCCAACAAAAAGATGAATGTGAAAATTAAGACTGCTGGGGGATAATAAAGACAATTAATTGCCTCTGACTAATTTAGATTGATTATAGTCATTAAAGGAAATTCCAAATATTAGGAAAGAACCATCAGATTTTTAGCTCAGTTTGCGGTAGATAATCTGTGGTAGATAAAAAAAGACAGAGAGACAGAGAGTGAGAGAGTGAGAGACAGACATATATATATATATATATGTATGTATATACACACACTCGCACATAGAGTGGATTATAATAACAATAATTGTTGGACTATTCTCTATATCCCTGCAATTTGATGAATGGGCGAAAACAACAGGAAGATAGTGTGCGATGAGTTAATTACAAGTTCCTAATTAAGAACGATCTTAAAGATAAGGAGTCGCCTAGAGAAAAGTGCAAACGGAAACTCCAAATGATGTATAGAGTCAAGAAAACAAAAAATGATGATCCAGAGTATCAAATGCAACACATAAATCAACAGACACAAGATGAGGCACTTTGCAGAATCCATTGATTGCATATCATGTTGTTAAGAGAAGTTTCATCTGTACATTAAAATACGGAGGTCAAATGCAAATGGAACTTGCCGAAAACTCCACATTGCCTTGCATGAACTGTACCATGTAGACCGGCCTCTTGGCCATCACTTAGTAAAATCACATCCACAACAACTAAGATGCAGATCAGATTCTGTACCAGAGCAAAATCCTGGTAAGTCAAACTACGAAAATCAGCGGCATGTAAAGGTTGGACAAGTTATTGGGACAAGTTTATGCCATCAGAGATATTGCCAGGATGGCGAAGGAATGAAATTACAAGAGAAATGGTTATAAGATTATAAAGTTCAGTTTCACATTTCAAGAAATGTTGCAGAAGGAAAGGTAAGTAGAGACATGAGAGTCTGAAAACTGGGAGGTAAACAAAGAGATACGAGAAGGAGATATAAGACAGAGATATTAGAAAAAAGATATGAGAAAGAGATATGAAAAAGAGATAATAGAAGGAGATATAGAACTCGGATGTGACCATGGATCATGGTATGTGTCTAGATACATCCCATACATAGGCTACATCCTGACTTCGATATCCCTTTATTAAACTCCAATCTTTCATTCTGGCATAAATTTATGTAAATAAGCTAAAGAATGATATCTTGACATATCTGTTGTAGCTATCTCCTACGCAAACCATGGACTTCCCCAGACTACCCTCTGACTCGAAGCAGTACTCAGGAATAAGTTGTTGGCCTGCATTTGACTTTCAAGTGGCGCTTTAGAAGTTTTGAGATTATGATTATGATACAAATGCAACCTTTGACCCATCAGGGTGCAACAGACACCACCTGGCATTTCCGCAAACCAAACTGAAACCAGCCAAGGAATGTGTACTGCAACAATCACTGAAGGGCACATAGATTGGCAGCAGAGGGCCAGCGTGCAGTCTTGCAAAATCTTAACAGATGCACAGTGCCGGAAAGTGTTATTGCGCAAGTGTATCAATGGCACATAAGCCTCATAGCTGGAATTTCTCGTAAATTTTCCAGAATCCTGAAGTGAACAGACAAAGGTGATCTATAGGGAGCA
>OY365808.1:28849927-28893868 GCA_959347315.1 Bimastos eiseni | reverse complement strand
CTGATGCGCCAAGAAATCTATATCAGAGAATGGTTACTCGTCAAATTTCTGTGTACACGTTTCACGCTCAAACATAGATGTCGCCACAATTAAAATTTTGCTTCTATTTGGGTAGTATGAAGTGGTAACCTCCAAAGGCATTTCTCTTTTTTTGCTGGCAAAGTTGTTCGTCAATTTATCTTTATTACTAAAAGTTAAGGAATCAGCTTGTTTTGTCTAAACGCTGGGGAAATTTCTTGGTCCCAATATCGCCCAAAAAGTAGTGACACAACCTTACATAGAGAGTTTTCAGTCCTCTGCATGTTGGTCCTTGCTGACCCACCAAGACGTTCCATATAGTACCTGTTGATAGAAAAGAGCAATTGTATTGTTTTGCTTTGATATTATTGCTATTGTCCGTTCCTGCTATCACACCAGACAAAAGTACTAATTAGCAGATTGTTATCTGTGTTAATTATCTGGATTTATCTGGGTGTTATTGGATGGTTTTGGTTGTTGGGTGTTATGTGTGTGTGTGTGTCTATTCGCTTGTGTATCTGGGTGTCATGATCTGATGGCATCTGTTTGCAAGCAGAATATATTACCTGGTTGTAGTAGTAGTTTTAATTTAACCACAAAGATCATTAGCGTCATCCTCCTATGTCCAGGCTTTGGACTGGCATTGCCAGCGTGGCAGAGTTCTTATCTGGTTGTTTATATATTGTCTATTTGCATATATTTTGTACTGTCTGTCTATATATATATGTATATATATGTGTATATATATACATATATATATATACATACATATATATATATATATATATATATGTCTGTATATAGGCTAGGAGGGTTGGTAATCTCATGGTTGATCTGGAGAGTTCTGACATTAGCGCCTTGTTACTTTGGCCGTTATCTCGGGTCTTAATAGAATTGTTCTTGAGGTGGAAACGTCCATTGCCAATGAGATTGTAGGTCAAGCACGTTTCCAGGTCATGGAGCTTTGAATCGAAAATGAGAAATTATGTACGACTAGAGACATCTTTAATCTCGACCGGCTGTTTGCACACTCTTTGCCAAGTGATTGCCTATTGATTTGAGCGTTTGCCGAATAACGTGGATGGTTTGGTGTTTGAATCTTGCTCTGAGAGGGAACATAGTGCACAGTTAATTGTTCAGCATCTTAGTCATATTAGTCGTATGTTATTAATTATTATGATATTAATTGTTATTATTATTTTCTATTATTTATTGTTATTTATTATATTTTTATTGTGATTTATTTTTATTACTATTATCATTACTATTTGTTAATCATTATTATTGTTATTATTTGGCATTTAATAAGTATCACCATTCAATGACTAAGGAAAAAGAAGGACTTGTTCAAGGTTCCTACAGGAAACGTTTTGAGAGTTGGCTCGAACCCATATTCCTCGCATTACAAGGCGAGTACTCTTAACACATTTTCTCAAAACAAGCTCCATTTGTTGTCAAGCCAGAGGGTGGCGATCTCGCTTGACATGTGGGTGGGGACACCCAACGAGAGGAATAGGAAATGTGTGGGGACACACGTATAAATTGTCCTCTCTCTGTTAAAGATGTGGGGACTTGTACCCCTCGACCCTGGAGATTGCCGCCTCTGTGTCAAACGCTCCATATTTGTTGTTGGATGGCAAGAGAGATTACAATATTCCCTAATCGTTTATTGCAACAAACCTCATCTATTGACTTTTTGGTGGTCTTACGCCATCATTTTCGTGGCACAGTGACCGATCGGTTAGAGCGGTCAGCCCGTAATGATTCAGTGTGCGCTGAGTGAGAGCGGGTTCGACCCTCGGCCGGGTGAGTCACTGTGTAGGGACCTTGAGTAAGTCCTTCGCACACAATTGCGAGGCGTGTCTGTGCACTTCTGAGCAAAAGATGTTAGAAGAAGGGTGATATCACAATTTCAGTAATAAATAAATAAATTTCATTTTTTACTTGGTGATACAATAAAGACAAGTTCGAAAATCCCTGCTCTATTAAATCAATTACGGACTCTGGTCAACCTTGAGCTAATGAAGACCAAAATCGTAGTAACATTATCGTGTGATTTTTGTCCAGGAAACACACGTTGAACTGCCACAGAATGAAATCTGCACTCTTCAAGTCTTATGCGAGATTAAAGAAAAAACAGGTGAGTGCGGTTGTGATTACAATTCGTATCTTGTAATACGCATGGGTAGAACTTCTGTGGTGCCGTTGTAATGATTTGATATAGGCTTCTAGTGATGGCGCTCAAAACAGATCTGACCAAATTTGGTCAGTGCCAAGGGTAAGTCTACGCCAGAGTATGAAGGAATACGTTTCAAAACATTGACTACTACAGTAACAGTGGTTGCAATGAGTTGTCTAAGTTGTCTTCATCAGCTTTATAGTTCAATACAATTGAGAGTGACGCAAAAATTTCTCCTGCAGTAAATACCATCCTCTGAGGCTTTGAACTTTTATAGTATACAAGATATTTGTGTTTTATTTATTCAATCTATTGATTTTTAAATCGCTCTCACAATACAACTTGATTAGAGGCGCTCTCAGTGCCCAGAAAGCTCGTGAGAAAAAAATAGTACGGGCAGAAACAGAAGTACCCCAGACTCCCAGTTAAGATCCTAGAGGGAATATAGTTGCAAAGCATAGAGCCAACAAGGGACGAATGGGCAAGGTATTAGACAGAATCAATCTGAATCCATGCATAATCTTTTGCCTGGAGCTTTTGTTAGTTTCTTTAGCTTGACCTTTAAGTGAATTCCATATAATCCTAGAACATTCCATAAATTCTAGAGGAGTTGCTGCTAGAACAAACATACTAATTTCTCTAGAAATTGCCGGTCTGAAATTTGCTATACGAAATTCTTATATCTGTACATTTAAACGTACAAAATACGGTACAAAATACGGAACGTGCATTATTATTACCTGTTACGTAGGCCTACTTCTGTACGTTTATACGTCATTCGTTTTGATAACTAATTACGGCATGCGGACGCTATCCGGTAACTGTAGCGTAGGTCGTACGGTCGTACTATTTGATCCCTGGACCCGCCTCCCTTCCCCCATTATTCTTTTTTGCTCCCTTTGAGTATACTCACTTCATGCGTTGTGTCCCTATGTTACGTGCCATATGGTATGTTTGATGCAGACATTTAGTGTGTTTTAGATTTTAATGTGGATCTTAGTTAATCATAGCTAACTAAATGACACAAGTAACTGAGCAGAATAAACAGACAATGAATTCCATAATTAACATTCATCAACCATCAGGAATTATAATTGAAGCTGAATTTTCTGACAGTCTTTACAAGATTCAGTAACATTCATGAGGATCTTGTTGACTCAATTTTCATGACCATGCTGAATTCGAATGCTGTTGTTGGTCCACTAAAACTTCCAATAGGCCTACATAGTTTGATACACATGTGACGAGTCCACAAATTCCAATTGAGTGCATTGCAACTCTTTTAACAATACATTCATATTGATTTGCATATCCTTTAAAATACTCTGAGGCCTTCCTACTACTCATATTTTATACCCGGCACCGTCGAGAGGGGGCCAGAGGGGGCTTTGGAAGAAGAAGAGGAGAGCATACTGTAATTAAATATAGTTCAGTGTTTCATTGTTAGAAATAGATGTGGCCTGTCATCGTACCTATTTAACCTGCTTCTGGGGGCAATGATCAGTCTTCTGCAGCGGATTAACAGAATAATGAAGAAGAATATTGAGTAGAACCAGATGAGTCAGAATTTGCAGTGAGGTGATCTGGAAGGAGTTGGGTCAGGTGGAGATACTGGGAGACAAGATTAGAAAAAAGACTGACTTGATTGTAACAAGGATGGACAACAGAACACTCAATGGTCACGTGGATTGAACAAGGAAGACAACCAAAGACATGGATGGAGATTGTGAAAGAAAATCTAAGTGCACAAGTAATGAATACGACCAACTGTGTTGTTGACACAATCTGAGACAGAAAAAAGGAGGAATCTGGCTCGAGCCTGATGATCGGCACACACTGCGCCTACTTTTTGGAACTGTTTTCCTCTGTCTGTAGCTCTGCGACTTTGTGTGCGGTTCTCAGTCACTTGTGTCATTTGTTCTCAAATGAAAACTTATCTCCTTAAAATTGCTTATCCATAATTTTTTTCACATTTTATTTCAAATTGACAAACTACAGTGTGATTACAAGTACAGCAAGAACAAATGATGACAAGTAATTACAGGAGTCGAATTTAACCGTCATCAGCCACAGAGGGCGCCCATTATGTTACATATCTGATTTTTAACAAACGCCCCCATCCTATGGCCCCTCATTGATTGCCTTCTGCCTTAGGACTGATCATTCGGATTATGGTTTTGTTGACTTGATGTTGACCTAATTATGGTTTGTTGACTTGATGTTGACTTGATATGGCTTTGTTGACTTGATGTTGACTGATACGGTTTTGTTGACTTGATTATGGTTTTGTTGACTTGATGTTGACTTGATTGTGGCTTTGTTGACTTGATTATGATTTTTTTGACTTGATATTGACTTGATTATGGTTTTGTTGACATGATATTGACTTGATCATGGTTTTGTTATGGTGTGCCATCGGTTGATGCTTTGTGCATTGGATAAAACCAAAACAAAGCTGTAATCAGCTGAGTGTCCATTTCATGCAGCTGGGTGTCTGGTTGCCACTCTTCAGGTGTAGGTAGGCTGCAATTTCCAACTGAGGGGTGTCATCCAGGCCATAAATCTTCAAAAAGTATCAGCAGAATAGAAGTAGCTGATTACAATAACACGACTGACAGAAGAGAGAAGAAGAAAAGGAAAAGTTTCATAAACCGTAAACACTACATGAATGGATTCTCTGAACAGGAAGTCATGCAGCGAATTAATTAAGAATTAATGAACTCATATTTTGTAGTGTTAGTTATGACTAGCAGAAGAGTCATGAACCTCTAGGTCCTTAGAAGATTTGATATTGTAATCCCAGTAAGAAACAGTTGAAGTAATCTATGCAACTTGAGACCAATGTATTTGTCAGAGATACTCTTGCAGACAAAGGAATGTGAGATCTAATTATGACTTGAATGTGTACGATGTATATATGACTAATTTCATGTACCCTGATTCCTACAGAACCCCGTAATCATAATGACGAGATATTAATCAACGGTCACTTCAGGTAAGGTCATAGTTGAGAATCACAATTAATCCACTGGAGAGACATAGATGAAATCCTACTGGTCAGAAGTCAATTTGGCTGTGGTGGGAAGCGAGTTGAAAGAGGCGAGTTTTAAGTTTAGACCGGGAAAGACAACAAAGAACCAACAGAATGCAGTGGGGATCCAAATTCCAAGCTTCAGACCAGCCACTAAAAAATGTCCAGGAGCTCAAAACAATTCTGGTGCAAGGCAGAGCAAGGATTAAAGTAACCATGGAGCGAGTGCAATATTTGCTTCTATAAGGAAGGAGCAAGGTGGAGATATAGGTCAGCTGATTCAAATGTTATGTCTTGTAGACAATACGGCAGATTTTAAACTGGAATCCATGGTTCACTGGCACCCAGTGTAATGAATTCGAAATTAAATTTTTGGTATGCTGGTACTTGTAGGTCATTGATGCAGCTCTAGTGGTCAGAAATCATGACCTACTTTAAACTGTGCATATAACTCTTAGTGAAGGCCCACTGAGAAGTGAGTTACAATAATCCAGTCAGTTTGGAACCAAGGCATTATTCAGTGGAACTAAGACTAAGATATCTCCAAGTTGTGAGCACATCTAAAGTGATGAACAAGCAAGTATTCAAACTAAATTGATGTGAGTCAATCAAATTTACTGAGTTGCTGACTGGTGTCTAAGGCGAGGAATTCGGTTTTAAAATGATTTTGGTTGTCAAGAAGTTCAGCTAAAATACTCTGAAACTGAACATTCAGATTGCCAGCTACAAGTCACTATCTACAGATCAATATGCAGCAAAACAATGGATACTAATAATAGCTACAAATCAATAGCTACAAATCAATAGCTACAAATCAATAGCTACAAATCAATAGCTACAAATCAATAGCTACAAATCAATGGCTACAGAATAATTGCTACAAAATCAATAGCTACAGATCAGTGGCTACAAATCAATTGCTACAAAATCAATTGCTACAAAATCAATAGCTACAAATCAGTAGCTACAAATCAATGGCTACAAGTCAAAAGCTACAAACAATAGCTACAAATCAATCAAATCATATTTTAAAATATACAATGTCTTCAACTGAAAAACAAAATGTTTCTAAAATTAAAACTAATGTATGTCTTTCATCAGATTTTGCATGTATTAAAACTACAGGTTAAACCATTTTGTGATCACTGTGTGGTCAACATGACGACGGTTAGGCCTATTGTTAATTTATAAAGTGGTTCTCTAATTCCCAAAATTCACAGGTTCTCACAATATTCTTTCATTCGTCATCCCAAAATTAAGCAGATTATATCTTCTTCCATCTTCTTCACTTTCCACCGGTTCATACATCACTAGGATCCAGCTCTTGACTTGATCTCTTCAAGCTGCCAAGTCCTATGGAAGTCTTCTTTCTCTGTCATGCATTGCTTTTTAATTCTTTGGTCATGTGTTTGTGCCTGTTAATCTGAATAGCTGTCCGTTCATATGTGCTCGTTTATCTACCACTGGTAGGCTTATAAACACATACACCTACATACCCATACACACACTTGCACCCAACCAAACAAAAGAATTCTTTTCCCTGATTGACTGAGGACAGGTTCTGAGTCTCCAGTAGAAGTGTGTAGGACAGTGTGTCTCTCTCATTGTCTCTCTCATTGTCTCTCTCATTGTCTCTCTCATTGTCTCTCACATTGTCTCTCTCATTGTCTCTCACATTGTCTCTCTCATTGTCTCTTTGTATTTTGTTTTGTATCTGCATCTGACGCTTTCTAACTCATGAATGACATCGATAGATGTTTCACATGTATTCATTAGCAACCAGTGACGAGGTTAATAAACTGTTTGTCAGGAACTTGCTGAAGGACACTACAGAATATTTTTGGTCCTGGGAACATCATACTATTCTAATCTCAACGGTTCCTAAGCTTACCAACCATAAATCACTGTACAACTATACAAACTGTCAATTTACAAGTGTACCTGTAACGATCATTGACTTATTTTACTGTACACCTTAGAAAATTTGTATTAATACGTTATAATGAGTCTTAGTTCAAGTCATATCAGAAAGTAGACGACTAATAACGAAAGTCACAATTACTTAGTTTGCCATCATAATGTAAAGTATTTAAAGATCTAAAAGCTTACCATTTATCACAATTTTTAAACAGACCAATATAAAGACTCTTCTTAGTAAAGGTAATGCAATAAACATATGAAGCTCCCTATAATTTAAATATATAGACAAATCTAATAATTATTCTTGCAGTCATCATATCACTAAGAAGAGGAGCAGTCCCTCCAGCAGTCCCTTGGGCAGCCAAGGGGTATGATGTGCCAGCGACTTAATTTTTCTTAGCCTCGGCAAAATTAGCCGGGTGGTCAGTCCTTTCCCTCGCTATCTCACCTTCCCATTGACAGTGTGCAGTCAATGTACTCATTATATCTGAGTTGGTTTATGGTGCAGCCACCAAACTCTCGGTCTTAAGTTGTTGGTCACTCTGCTATGGATATGAAACAGTCTCTCCCATAACGTTGTTCAAACCAAAGACCTCCAAGCGCAGCTCCAGCTTTTCTTTCTCTCTATACACAGTCAGCAAAGCTTACCTCAATCTGTCTGTGTGCTCCTCTGTCTGCATGCCTCATTATCTCACTACAGGCCACACAGGAAAGATGCCTAGCACTAAGGTAGAGTTTTAGTTTATGTGTTTAACCCATCAAAGCCTGATTCGAAATACATGATCACCGAACAGTGCCTGATCAATAACAATCCCTTAGCAGTATTGGATAATCTGTTACGGAAAAACAAATTCAGTGTTTCAAATAGCTTATAATTCCTTATGGAACTCAATGCACATCTAAGAATGTTTGCTAACAACATTTCTGTTCTTAAGCGGTGAAATTTTGCTGTGTGGTGGCACTTTGAAAATGCTCACTTGCGGTAGATTCTCTATATTATGTAAAGACTGTGCAATTGCATCTTCAAGGTGTAGATTTAAACTGGTTATTTTATGCATGTAAGCTATGGTACTGTGAAATGAAATCCTGTACCAACAGGCAACAGCTTCATCAGCGAGCAAAAGCAGAAAAGTTGGTCATACAAATTTCCTGCGTATGAAAATGGACATCAACGACATCACTGCTTCACTTTCATTAGGGCAATCTAGTACTTTGTGACTGCAGCCCATGACATCATAGTTAGCAGCACATGTTTTTACCTCTCTAGAATACGATTACCTTTCTAGCCAGGTGATATGTGTCCTTCCACTGGAAACTTCTGCCATGCTTCATTGGTCAATCCACACAGACATTTTGATGGTTTTATCAAAACAACCGAAAATAATAATAATAATAATATTAATAATTATAATATTCGTTCTTTTTAACTCAGACTGACAGACCACAATATCAGTTCAAGTATAGTATGAACGGATGATCACAATGCTGAAGAGGATAGAAGTCGAATTTAGCTTACGGCATCCATGCAATGCGTCCATCAAGTCCTACACCTAATTTTGAATGATGCACCACTAAGCAAATGAAACGACTAGCCAATCTTATGAGGGTAGTGGGATTTATTGAATTGATTTCACCTCCCACTGGGTCTTATCCTCACTGTGTTATCTATTATTCTATGCCCCACCCCATTATTGCACACAGTTTTGTTTATTATTATTTATAATTTTCTAAAGTACTTATTGAACATGCAGGGTCATTAAATACAATGTTTGTTAAGGTTCATATTTATGTCTAGGGCATCACCATAATGCCTCTATAAAGTCATCAGATTAGCAAAGGCAGTCATACAGATCCCAGAGTAAAATAGGGAGTTTATTATTTATCTACAAGATGAGAGCGATTTATCTCAATGTGCTTTTTGCAGGAGCAAAGCAGCTGAAAGTACAAGACCCACAATTAGTCTAAACCTAGTTCCAACAGAAAGCCAATAGCTGAAAAATACAACATGGCAATATGGGGTAATCGATGTATTTATATATCAAGGAAGGAATGAAGGAAGGAAGGAAGGAAGGAAGGAAGGAAGGAAGGAAGAAAAGAAAGAAGGAAGGAAGGAAGGAAGAAAGGAGGGCTAGTGTTCTGGATCTTAAAGGTCAAACAGGCAATCCAACACTTAATATACCATTCAATATGAAGCCAATGAAGTTCACAATAAGGGATCCACTGCATTTTATGAAGGAGAAAACATGTAGCAATCTTAGAGTTTTGACCCTCCTGAAGGATTTTGTAGATTAACTAAGAATATGTATACCAACGATAATACAAATATAGTCTAACCAAGACCCCGAAAAGTGCACAAGCAACTGTTATATCTGTGTCATCAGTCAGAGAATGTCTGACGTGATGAAATACACTAATCTGACAGAAACAACACCTGCAAATACACTCTGTGTGTGACGTCATAGTGAGCCAGCCATCAGTGGTGACAGCAGGAGTCTTAATTTCTTCTGCTAATGAGATTTCGGTTCCTCCAACAAAAAGATGAATGTGAAAATTAAGACTGCTGGGGGATAATAAAGACAATTAATTGCCTCTGACTAATTTAGATTGATTATAGTCATTAAAGGAAATTCCAAATATTAGGAAAGAACCATCAGATTTTTAGCTCAGTTTGCGGTAGATAATCTGTGGTAGATAAAAAAGACAGAGAGACAGAGAGTGAGAGAGTGAGAGACAGACATATATATATATATATATGTATGTATATACACACACTCGCACATAGAGTGGATTATAATAACAATAATTGTTGGACTATTCTCTATATCCCTGCAATTTGATGAATGGGCGAAACAACAGGAAGATTAGTGTGCGATGAGTTAATTACAAGTTCCTAATTAAGAACGATCTTAAAGATAAGGAGTCGCCTAGGAGAAAAGTGCAAACGGAAACTCCAAATGATGTATAGAGTCAAGAAAACAAAAAATGATGATCCAGAGTATCAAATGCAACACATAAATCAACAGACACAAGATGAGGCACTTTGCAGAATCCATTGATTGCATATCATTGTTGTTAAGAGAAGTTTCATCTGTACATTAAAATACGGAGGTCAAATGCAAATGGAACTTGCCGAAAACTCCACATTGCCTTGCATGAACTGTACCATGTAGACCGCCTCTTGGCCATCACTTAGTAAAATCACATCCACAACAACTAAGATGCAGATCAGATTCTGTACCAGAGCAAAATCCTGGTAAGTCAAACTACGAAAATCAGCGGCATGTAAAGTTGGACAAGTTATTGGACAAGTTTATGGCCATCAGAGATATTGCCAGGATGGCGAAGGAATGAAATTACAAGAGAAATGGTTATAAGATTATAAAGTTCAGTTTCACATTTCAAGAAATGTTGCAGAAGGAAAGGTAAGTAGAGACATGAGAGTCTGAAAACTGGGAGGTAAACAAAGAGATACGAGAAGGAGATATAAGACAGAGATATTAGAAAAAAGATATGAGAAAGAGATATGAAAAAGAGATAATAGAAGGAGATATAGAACTCGGATGTGACCATGGATCATGGTATGTGTCTAGATACATCCCATACATAGGCTACATCCTGACTTCGATATCCCTTTATTAAACTCCAATCTTTCATTCTGGCATAAATTTATGTAAATAAGCTAAAGAATGATTATCTTGACATATCTGTTGTAGCTATCTCCTACGCAAACCATGGACTTCCCCAGACTACCCTCTGACTCGAAGCAGTACTCAGGAATAAGTTGTTGGCCTGCATTTGACTTTCAAGTGGCGCTTTAGAAGTTTTGAGATTATGATTATGATACAAATGCAACCTTTGACCCATCAGGGTGCAACAGACACCACCTGGCATTTCCGCAAACCAAACTGAAACCAGCCAAGGAATGTGTACTGCAAACAATCACTGAAGGGCACATAGATTGGCAGCAGAGGGCCAGCGTGCAGTCTTGCAAAATCTTAACAGATGCACAGTGCCGGAAAGTGTTATTGCGCAAGTGTATCAATGGCACATAAGCCTCATAGCTGGAATTTCTCGTAAATTTTCCAGAATCCTGAAGTGAACAGACAAAGGTGATCTATAGGGAGCATCGACTATGTCTCCTATACGAATCAGAGATGTTACTGAAACAAGATCATCATAAATTTAAGTTAAACACTGAAATTCAGTTATATACTTAAATTAGCTTCAAAATTGCTTAATACTAAAACACAAACCAGAAACATAATTATGAAATTTCCACCACTGAAGACCTTAGCCAAAGTAATATTTCCTCATCTCTTATCAACTTCCAGATATGCATAACTCTATCTTGCAGCATTTTAATTCGAGTAACATCATCCTCTGACTCCAGAAGTGGTTCTAGAAAGATAATGCTAGAAAAAGCAGCATCGTAGATTCAGACGTTATAAACATACAGCCACAGTCCATGCATTTAAGAGCGTCCAAGTGTCAACTATTATGAGGCGCAAAGTCTTCACAGCTCAAGAATAGCTTTGCATGTGACCCTCATGGTCAGTAAATTATGACAAGACCAACGTATATGGTATAAGCTTAGAAGAAGAAGAAGAAGAAGAAGAAGAAAGAAGAAGAAGAAGAAGAAGAAGAAGAAGAAGAAGAAGAAGAAGAAGAAGAAGAAGAAGAAGAAGAAGAAGAAGAAGAAGAAGAAGAAGAAGAAGAAGAAGGAAGAAGAAGAAGAAGAAGAAGAAGAAGAAGAAGAAGAAGAAGAAGAAGAAGAAAGAAGAAGAAGAAGAAGAAGAAGAAGAAGAAGAAGAAGAAGAAGAAGAAGAAGAAGAAGAAGAAGAAGAAGAAGAAGAAGAAGAAGAAGAGAAGAAGAAGAAGAAGAGAAGAAGAAGAAGACGAAGAAGAAGAAGAAGAAGAAGAAGAAGAAGAAGAAGAAGAAAGAGAAGAAAGAAGAAGAAGAAGAAGAAGAAGAAGAAGAAGAAGAAGAAGTAAGAAGAAGAAGAAGAAGAAGAAGAAGAAGAAGAAGAAGAAGAAGAAGAAGAAGAAGAAGAAGAAGAAGAAGAAGAAGAAGAAGAAGAAGAAGAAGAAGAAGAAGAAGAAGAAGAAGAAGAAGAAGAAGAAGAAGAAGAAGAAGAAGAAGAAGAAGAAGAAGAGAAGAAGAAGAAGAAGAAGAAGAAGAAGAAGAAGAAGAAGAAGAAGAAGAAGAAGAAGAAGAAGAAGAAGAAGAAGAAGAAGAAGAAGAAGAAGAAGAAGAAGAAGAAGAAGAAGAAGAAGAAGAAGAAGAAGAAGAAGAAGAAGAAGAAGAAGAAGAAGAAGAAGAAGAAGAAGAAGAAGAAGAAGAAGAAGAAGAAGAAGAAGAAGAAGAAAGAAGAAGAAGAAGAAGAAGAAGAAGAAGAAGAAGAAGAAGAAGAAGAAGAAGAAGAAGAAGAGCTGCAGTCCCTTGAGCTATCCTTCGAGACAGCCATGATGATGATGAAGTGTTAGCAAAACAAGCCTCAGCGTTTATGAGGCCTGGTGACCTCTGCCTGGTGACCTCTGCCTGGTGACCTCTGCCTGTGAACTCTGCCTGGTGACCTCTGACCAATCCTCTCCCTTGCCATCTCATCTTCCCACCATAAGTGTATGACCAGTGTACTCATCATAGCTGGGTTGACTAGGATAACAGATGAAGCAAAGATCTATAAATAAATTTCAACTTAGCAGTTATTTGGACGTCATATCTTGATCGAAAATCCATCATGTGAACCGGTTGATTACTGCACAGCAATCATCTGTAAGTCTAAGGTTAATGTGCCTTAATCGTGCAAAATTAGCTTCTGTGACATATGCTACCAAGCAGCATTGATTCAATTTGAATGACATGTTGCTTGGCTGCCAGGAATCGAGCCAGTCATGAAAATAAAGGACTAGCCAAGGTAGGATTTCAATCGTTACATTTTCTAGTTGAAGTGTTTCATTGGAAAAGTTTAAGCAGAAGAGAAAGGAAAAATTCCCAGAGTATACAGTCTCTAGAATGACGTCAATCTGGGTGCCGTGTTGGTTACTAGCTATTTAGTAATAGTATTTAAATTGTAATTAAAATAGTTAGAACTATTGACTTTCTATTTAAAATTGTTGTGTAACAGATAGTATTCAAACAGTATATACCTATTTACTATTTATAACATATTTATAACATAGGACTAGTAAGCCACCCATCTGAAGAGAATAAAAATTTATTTCATACAGTGCTCCAGTTGAATATTGTATTGAAGCACTAATTCTCACCAAGAAACCGAATTGCTAATTCAATGTAACTTGTGAACATTGGCTCTAACTTATAGTTTACAAGAGCCACAAATTGACTGCCACAGGTACACAATCCTAAACTTTCTCAACAATTATCTGTAACTGAAACCCAATAATGGCTAAAATTTAATAGCATTTTTCAAACAGTCATGCTGCATTTGCAATAGTTTCCTACCTGTGCAGTAAACTTTCTTATTAAATGGTCAGCCTGACTATTAATCCACACAATGATCAGCTGGCAACGTTTGGTTGTCCCTGTCATCAGCCAACAATGTTGCCTTGTTATTTAAGAATGATGGCCTCAATCAATTCATCATGTTGTCTTAGGCAGACAGAGGAGGCATGCCTAGAAATATAGCACCATATAATAGGAACTTCTTCTCTCCTCTACTATCCTGGATATTTATAAACAAATGGGCAAAGACTTACTGACTTGGACGGACGGATAGATAGACAGACAGACTGACAGACTGACAGACTGACAGACAGGTAGGCAGGCAGGCAGGCAGGCAGGCAGACAGACAGACAGACAGACAGACAGACAGACAGGCTGTTTGAATTATTCAAATCTCACTAGAATTCTGCAAACCTTATGATATACTAACTGGTAAATGCTGCTGATCTACTTATTGATCAAACACCTATCAGTAAGTCAGTCAATCAGCTTGACAGAAAGACCTACTACCTACCTGTATGATTGCTTGCCCCGCCTGCCTGTCTAGTGTCTACCTTACCTGTCTGTCTAGCTCTCCGTCATCCTATACCTATGTAAAATTCTACCTGTATTTTATTAATGATGAGCGAATGGAAATACATCCAAACTGTGAGAAATCAAATTCACATACGCTGTTTTCCTTTCTCTGTCAGTTCACCTACCTGTCCTTCCGCCATTTTAAACAACATGTAATGGCCGTAGGGCCTATCAAATAAAATTGATTTTAGATTTAAAAGATGTAGTAATTATGTCCAGATGCAAAATCCTTTGCAAACACAGAAACTGCGTAATTCACATTTTCGTAATTCACAGAAACCAAGAATTATTTGGACCGGAAAAAGAAATAAGCCACCAAAGAGACTCAAATCAGAGAATTGTTCAGGTGGAAGATTTGATCAATGAACAATTGCGACAACTCAATCACCCAAATTTAAAATTTTGCTCTTCCACTGTCTGTTTGTCTGTCTGTCTGTCTGTCAACTGCGACATTCGATTTTTGTGAATCTGCAGTTTCTATTGTCTGCTCACATAGTCACAAATGCAAGTGCCTACATAAATCGATTAGTAGATGTAGGTGTGTTGTTCTAGAAAATGCAGCAGATGAATAATTATTGAAAACTGAAAAAAGGATATGGCCAAGTGATGAGTCTCAGGCACCAGCTTCTCGGAGGCGACGTCTGCTCAAAGTAAATGAAAGCCTTCCGCATAAATCCTGGATATGGAAGATCCTGATCCTCATCCACCTGACCCGCCACATCGACCTCCTCCTCCTCCTCTTCGTCATCCTCTTCTTCCTCCTCTTCCTCGTCTTCATCAGTGTCAGGTTGGGCGCATTCGACCAACTTTCTGTGGCAATCGTCACGAGACAATCGACGATTCGGCCCGCTGAGCACCAGAGACCCCTCCCGGTTCAGATCGGAGCAGAGTCGATCGACCGCAGACGACCATCGCTTATCCGTCACCACCGGAAGTGACGATGATCGAAACAAAGGTCGTGCGGAAGGGTGCGACAGAACGTCATCCACCCCTCCGTCGCTGTCATCAACTGCTCTGGTCTCGTCCCCCATCGATTACGTCAGAGGGCTGGTCAGCCGACAGCGCCCCCTCAGCCACAGGTCGGGCGCCCAATCCGATCGAGCGACAGTTTCCAGTCGGTTCTGAAACGCTGCAAAAAGAACCGGAAACGCACGTCCGATAAATCGACGACACTCTGCGCCTGCGGAACCCTCCTGCTCAGGGCAATTCAAAAGACTGTCGAACTTCGACGTACAACTTGGACGATTCAGTCGTCAAGGAAACGACGATGATGGATCGGTAAGAATTGAACGCCAGAAATCGACGCCGTCGCTACTATTGTTCTATGACACTTACCTTATAATAACTAAAATTTATCGACGCTCGACATTGTAGGCCTATACAGACATGATCGCAGTACAAAGCAACAGCAGCAGCAGCAGCAACAGCAGGCTCCATCCTCCCTTCATTGCGCCTGCGCGTCTTATCTCGAGCGCTGTGCATCTGGCCAAAACTAAGTTCGCATCTTCAGCAGCAACAGCAGCAGCCGACAACCTATCCGCATCTTCTGTTGGCCTGGCATCAGCTTCTGCTGGTTGCTGCCACAAAGGCGGCGGCGCTGGCGTCGAGAAAGCTACCTGCTCACCAGCCATTAAACGTAGGACACGGAAATCGCTGTATAGAGTAGGGTTGCAGCACGCGCGGCGCTGTCGGCAGCCGAATGCCTGTATTGCCAAGCAATACGATAAAAGTGATGGGAATATTCTCGTCGGTCGCCTAGCTCCTCGAAACTTGGTGAACACAGCAGACACATCCTCCTCATCCTCATCCTTCGCTGCCGCCAAATGGTATTAAAGGGCGACGCAATTTTTGGCAATTTTGTAAGGTGACTTTAATTATGACTTAACGAATGCCACCCACACTCAGCTTTTATCTGTCCACTAGGAGAACTAACGCAGTAGGTTACTGAACAAATTAATTATTGTCGGTCCGTCCGATCGCGCGATCGATATCAACTAGAAGCCAATAATATAATTGTAAGATAGAAAACATTAGGTTCCATCTTCACTTGCGCCTCTACCGAATTCAGTTAACTCACGGCAACTCACATTTCAGGCCTACCTGACAATGCAAAGTAGACCCCTATCAAATTTTCACGGACATAACGGAAAAATTTTAAAAAAATAACTGAAAAACGGGTAGGTAAAAATAATGAAAAAAATCACGGTTGGTAATCTTTCAACTCTTTTTCAGGATATGTTCCCGTCTACCTACAGAGCTCAAATTTCATCGTCGGTGTGCAGATGAAGCGATGAGGCAGAGGACTGGTCAACTGCTCTCACACGCTAAGATTACGATGAATAGGCCTAATGTCAGTAATAATAACGTTAAGCCCATCAGGGAAATATCACAGTGTTGCTAAAAAGTCAAGTGAGGCTTCAATGTCGGCGCTGAAGAATTAACATTTATGTTAAAAATCCGCATTCACAAAAGTGAAGGTCTGTCTGCATTCTTCGATAGTAATGCCAGAAAATGTTCATACCATATAGATTTACGTCAGACCGTATTATGAAAACGTTATAAATTGTAAATATTATGTGCTCGAGTGTATATAGATGGTTTTTTTAAAGACGTTGGCTGCATGTGAATGTAGGCTACATCAGAACAGCAATCACCTAGCTAGACCCATATGTAGGCCTAGGCCCACAGGGTTTTTGCGTCTTTTGAGTGTTATTTTAGTGGCATTGGAAATTCAAACTAATTGTAGTCAGAGCATTGAATTGGGTTAGAATGCATAGGCCTAGTTATATTTTCTCTTATTCGTGACGCTGTGCAAATAATGCGCTTTAAACCAAGAAGAAACGACGCCGGAATTCAACAACGTTAGATCAGGTTAATGAAAAACAAGGTCTGATTAGATTCAAAAGATGCCCAGTCGATCATTCACCGGTCCCAGCTCAGTCTGATAGCCAGACCCCTGCTCATAATTTTCTCAGACATCGACAGCATAGAAGCAGCAGCAGTAACCGACTTTTAAATAATTGTAGCCGTCTATTTATTGTTCCGACACTCAATGCATGCATGGGATTTGCGGACAGAGGTAGGCGAGGTAGATAGAATGTCAGATGTATACACGAGTTCTTGACATATTAGTAAAGCCTAGCTGTTGATCAGGTCTACTCGCTTTCAGACTTAAAATTCCAGACGACGAAGACTGTTACAATGTCTGTCGATCGGACTTATATAGTCTCATCATATCCAGTCTATGTATACGGCTGATTTACATTCAGAATTTCATAGGCCGTTTATATATATATATATATATATATATATACGATATATATATATATATATAAACGAGAGATATACATATACGAGTGCCTCTGATTATGCCTACATAGGGTGACACAAAAGTTCGTTCACCGTTTTCAAACTTAAATATCTGTCAAAATTATTCGTATCTCTTAAATATTTTTCAAGCGTATACTATAGACATTCAGGATTCAAATATTAAATTACCCTGAAAATTTTAAGTCGAAGGCGCGTTAAATGACGTGGCAGTGTACACTTCGGCGCGCGAGGTGCATTTCTGGCTCGTACCTGTATGTGACGTCACCATTATTCATGCCACTTCATAAAGTAAATTAGGAGCATCGACGCTGGACTCTGGAAGACTGGTCTAGTGTTTTGTTCACCGATGAGTCGCTGTTCAAGGTGTTTTTTGTACCGAATGGCTACTGCACAAAAGGTACTGTTTGGGGTTCACAAGAGTGGAACATTCCGTCTGCTCCATAGATGAAGTTAAGTCCGTCAGTGATAATGGGGTGGAGTGGAATGACGGCCAGAGTGTCTCACAATCCTTCATTTTATACTAAATGGTACCAGACAGAACTCGCAGTACTACACTGCAAACATTCTCGAGCAATACGCGAAGCCAGCATTTGAGAGACAACGGCAGTGTTATGCAACGAGAATTATTTGCTGACAATGATAAACAAGGAATATTTCAGCAGGATGGTGCACGCTGTCATGATCAGCTGTAACGATGAAGTAGCCAGACTACATACTCCCGTCACGCATAATGCCGAAGGATGCATGGTCATCAAAACTCTCCGGACATCTTTCCTCTTGAGAACTTGTGGAGTATTTTGTCTCTCAGCGTTTATAAAAATCCTAAATCAAAGATTCGATCGAAATTGGGACACTTCAGTTGCTGAATCAGTTTATGCCGTACTGTCATTAAGCAGAACGAAAACACTGTACGCTAATAACCTATGTATGTAAGACCTATGGATAGGTTAAGAATTTTGTATTATGGTCCAATATATTGCTTACAGTCATATTATGATGAACAAACTGTAACGCATGGTAATTTTATCCGGGAAACTGGTCCTCTTTAATTGTTTTAACATATAATGGCAACCATTGACCCGATCAAAGTCAAATTTGCACCGTTATCTTTCAT
The DNA here is from genome assembly GCA_959347315.1 of Bimastos eiseni. Taxonomy (NCBI): domain Eukaryota; kingdom Metazoa; phylum Annelida; class Clitellata; order Crassiclitellata; family Lumbricidae; genus Bimastos; species Bimastos eiseni. The sequence goes on along the minus strand of OY365808.1, from coordinate 28,875,237 downwards.
TTGACAAGTGCATGCACTGACAAAATATCAGAGAAAAATATGAAGCCGTTCCTGAGAATACGCATTTTGAAAACTGTGAACGAACTTTTGTGTCACACTATATAGGGTGGGCCATTAAAAAGTAACCCCTCAGGTTTTTTGCTAGTATTTCAGCCAAAAGTAGATATTAGTAAATGAAATTTTACAGGCGCTAAGCTAATTCATATTTACATATAACTGCCAAATTTGACTAAAATATTTCACACAGAACAAAAGTCATATCACTCTTAGTGAGTGCAACCACTGATTTTTGATAGTCAAAAAACATTTTACGCAGCAAAAATTACAAAAATTATTTTTTGTGAGGTCACACCTCAAGTAATTATTATAAAACAAACATCATATTGCTTCATAACCACCTGTAGCCAAACATATTCTGAGTCTTTTTGGCAAGTTTTGATGACTTGGTTGGGGGCTATTGCATCGGAGATAATTTGTCCAGGAACATGACGAAAAGCGGTGAAGTTCATACAGATCCTCTTTGGTAATTCTTCTAACAGACGTGCAGCTGATGCACAACTGCGCTGAAATTCGTCGAGTAGGCCTACTGAGATGATTTTGTATGTTGCTATTCTGTGAGCAAATAAGTTCGTCATCATGCTCGATATTTGTTCGGGTGCGAAAGACTTCTGCCTGCCACTGCCCTTACGACGTTCCACAGCCCACCCTATAATCAACGCGTCCGGATATTTTTATAAGTGCTCGGCTCCAGTGATTTCAGACTGAGCTTTGATTACAGCTTGGTTCCAAGAGCATGCTCATGATTCATGAAGTGTCTGTATACGCATTTTATCTGTCATGGACACCTTGCCCAATGTCCATGTTTATTTTGTTATAAATGCTATCATAAAATGTTTAATCGGAAAAATTTTTATTCACCAATTTAATCGTCTGCATGCTAGATGACGCCAAAGTGACTTCCATATGTGATCATTTCAAGTTTTTCTCTCAATTACAATAACTATGAAGTGTGTTTTATTACAACTACTTGAATTGCGACTTCATAAATTTGCTTTTTATAACTTTTGCGGCGTTAAATGTTTCTTGACAATCAAAAATCGGTGGTTACACTCATTAAAAGTGCCATAACTTTTGTTCTGTTTAAAATATATTCGTCAATTTTGGCGGTTATATGCAAATATGAATTGGGTTTGAACCTGTAAAATTTCAATTAATATTTCCTGCTGTTGGCCAAAATATTATCAAAAACCTGTGGCAGTTACTTTTTGGCCCACCCTGTATATTATGTACTATATAATACGTAACATGCGGATGTCTGTCCAGCAGTGTTTTTGTCTGTCTGTCTGTCTGTCTGTATGTTTGCCTTGTCTGTCTACCTGTTGGCGGTTTGTCCCACCTACATCCATCATTACAGATTAATTGCTAACACGCAAGTATAGGCCTACATGTAGATCTACGCATGAATACGCCTAGGGAATGAATCTGTATGAATTTGTGTAAACCTAAACGTTTTGGCTTATGCTTGACACATTCGCGTCATGTATCTAATTAGGCTCTATCGTAATATAAGCGGTCTAAATTCTGTTATTCTGAAGGAAAATGACAACTGCAAAGTTTAAAGCCTATACATGTATTAGCCAATTCGCTAAGGTTATGTAGGCTTATAATAATTTATCAGACTGAACTCACATTGCAAGGATGCCAGCTGTTCGTGGCGTAGGCCTGTAGCACGTAGGAAATAAGCATAGTGGCCAAGAATTATGAAATATAGGCTTTAGGTAAACATAATAAAATTGACAATTATAGCTTAGCGTATCATGTTCAGATAAGTAGGCTTATACATTGTGCAGACGCCGATGTACATGTAGGCCTACGTGCAGCTTATTAAGCTAATACTATACTATTGGCTGCGCTATCATACCATACGATAGATGGCGCGGCTGTTTTACACTTTTATAGACCAACAAACATCAATCGCGTTGTAGGCCTACATGGAATATATAGAAAATGTTGAATCCTCGTAAGCTCGTGATCGTGATCTCCAAACTTTGAAAGTGCCACTCGAAAGCCTATCGCAAGGCACCGCTTATTCACGAGCGCCGCGTCAAATAAATATCAAGAGAGTAGTCCGGTTTCAAGAGCTTGCAGATCTACGCTCTAACTGCTATCATTCAATGACGCAATTACATCCATCCGTCACTTACGTCTCGTGACCGCCGTCAGTCATACCACATAACATAACCAAGTCGTTGGTGGACTGCCAGCAGCATCCAGCCATCGCGCTCGTTTCCTAGCAGCATATGATACAGTCTAGTTTCATAATGGCGAACAAAAGGAGCTATATAATTGAGATTGGTTCATTTATGATCCGCCTATCGCGTAGTAGCGATGACCTCGATGGATTATAGAATTATTATTGTCATAGAGATTAACGTTCTGCACCAAATCACACCAACAAATGTATCGCCAGGCGAAGGAAAAGCTCACTTCAATCTCAGTCAATGCCATGTCAGAATACGTTCAGATCCCTTTCACAAATACATGGGGAGACATAATAATAAGTACACATATATATACATAAAGACACAGTCATCCATGCATGCCTTTGTACACAGGCTATATGAACCTACACATACGTGAATACACCGTTACAAGTTCTTTTAGGCAGCTCGCTGGACAACAGTAAGTCTCTCTGAGTTAATAATTTTCAGGTGACATTGTCAATCACCTTTCAATTCGTTTAATAGTTGCCTTAACTTAAGCATTTGAACAACAATGAATTTGCCACAGAGAAACTATTAATCAACACAACTGTCAATAGACTGTCAACTAACTTCTTCAACTGCTTCTTTATCAAACAACTGTCACTGAACTGAGTGAACTGTTAACTAAACCTTCAACTGTTACGGAACACTAAAACAATTCACTTATCAAAATGGTTATCAACAGAAACACCTTCTCAATGCGATAGAAATGGAAAGACCTCATCTCTTAGTCATGCCACCTGATTTAATTCTAAGAAAAGGTATTCAGCTGACACGTAGGCCTACAGCCGCAGCTAAATTTACATATAAGCCTAGCAGTAGCAGTAGTTTAAGTATAAACAATAAGACACTGTGTGATAATAAAGATCATTCATGTCCTTTACCAGAAGGGTTCTCCAAATAGTGCAGAGGAGACTGCCAGATGGGTCAGAAGCGGCAGAATAGCTGTTCAGTCAGATGTCATTTAGGGCAAGCGTGGGGTAAGGCGCAATAATAGATATAAGTACTACTAAGGAGGATTGTGAGAGATCAGTTTTATGATCTATTTATAATGCATAAACACGTATGATTATGCTGGCTATACATGTACATATTCAAACCGACAAGTTGTTTAAACATATGCGTCTACAGTTGGTAGAATTATTCTGCTTAAAGTCTCTAGGATTCGACCATTACAGCTGTACATATTTTCTCATTGTGAACATCCTTCAGCCTATCTATCTTCTGTGAAAGCAAAGCTTGACAAAATGGCTTCTCGGCCAAAACTTTTAGTATAGTCTATCATCAGTACTTCGTTCCTCAATCTATCGTAATGCATATAGCGTGGATGCGCCCAGATCTTGTCTGACACCTTCGAAAGGGTAACATCCAACTTTTGAAGCTCAGAATCTAACACCTCCATTCTGTTGTTCCGATCAACGATCACAATCCTATCGCAGTTGTCTGAAGCTCCTACATCACACCCCAGAAGAGACGACTCGTATTGATGGACGACAGTCCCATCCATGTCAATCTCCGTTAATTTTCTCTTGAACTCAAAGTTATAGGATACCAGGACAAAGTTTCCACTTGATTTTGGAATGATGCGTTCGACGCACAAAAGCCCTAGGGACAACTTGATTTGATGCTGCAATGATCCATAAGAATTAAATATGCTTATCAATGCATTCTGTTTTTCACTTTTCTAGAGGATCAGGCTGCCATTAGCAGATACTATGATGTATTTATCCTGCAGTGGCAAGCTACTTATCCATCGACGGGCAACAGTAAACTGGTGTTCATTATCTCTTGTTATCCTGGCAATTGAACTGGTCTCCCAATTTTTCCTTTGCTCAATACATGCAAATAATTTGACAAGCGGCAGGCTGCTATGGCAAGCGGAAATACTTTGCTGAGCTGTTCTATTTGGAGCACGTGTTTCACCTCCTGCAGGTTGTTGCGGCTGTAAACACTAATGAACCCATAACCACCGCTACAGTGCATATAGAGTTCGTCCTTTGTTGTCGTCACTGAGACAGGCACTACTTGTAAGTTCAACTTCACCTTGTCCAAAACTTCCAAGTGAATTTTCACAGGACATAAAACAAAATTGCTCTGTTATGTGATCGGAATTTGTCGCCAATAGACCACCATAGTCGTCACAATTTAATTATGTAATAGGTCACTACATTTGTTATTATAAGTAGCAGTTTCCACCGTGCTTATATCCAATGCACAGGCATCAACTGATGGCACACTGAAATTCGCAATCTGAACACCTCGCGCTCTCATCCGTCTGTTGCTATTAGACCTAACCTGAGCGCGTAACCAAAGACTTAGTTTCTGCTTGATAACCACCAGTTCGTTCTGAACGTTGAAATGACTAAGCAGCACTTCGATCATTAAGACAAAAACTATGTCCCTTTGGTAGCATTCTCAGAATGAATAGCGACATAAAGAATAAACAGTGCGATGTTGGGTGTAACTGAACCAACGACCAGAAGAATACATAGAATGCCTGGTGAATAGAAGAATTATGCCAAGAAACGTTCGGATGTGATAGGCTAGCTCGTAGAGCTCCAGCGTAGCCTAGCTCGCCGTCGCAACACGCGATATCATAAGAGCAATAGCCTCCTTGTTTGGATCATCTCTGACGCTTGATGGCAATGTAGAGACGGTATGTTAAACTGCAGATGTCGCTCTGCATTCAAATGCCGCCGCCACCAGTGTTGGGCACGAGACCAAAACCTCGAGACCAAGACCAAGACCAAGAGGTCCAAGACCAAGACCAAGACCGGGTGGTCCGAGACCAAGACCGAGGGTCCGAGACCAAGACCAAGGCTGTTTTTTATAAACAATTCAATTTATTAAGACGGAATGCCACGCTTAATACATTAATTTTAGTGCTGAAGAATACTAATCTTAAATCTTAATAATGGAAACAGTTTTACCGGCTAGTCTGAACTTTGCGGGTTCAGCCCTTGGCTTCGGCTTCAGAATATCACACTATAAATTACTTACAGTATACGATAGGTAAATACATTAAGACTAGTACATACATTCCGTTTGAATTATGTAGGACTACTAATGTACTCGGAATTGTGGGTTAATGATGACTTCATGTGGCCGACCACATAACTATTGAAATTTGTGGACATCTGAATAAGAAGATTAACGTTCCTTTTGAATGGTGTACTTGTACCACGGACCTCGGAATTGTAGGTTTACAGTGTCTACACGTGGCCGACACCATATTTATTGGATTGTTCCGAAAACCTTGAAATTTGTGAAGGTAAATTTTGAAATGGTTGGCTCCATTGCAAATGCATTTTTCCCCATAGCAACATGTATATAAAGATGGTCAGCACGTCATAAATCGATAACAATCACGTAGGGCCTAAACATCGATGTCTCTAATCGAAAATAACCGGCAAATATCAGAGAAAGTGCTCTGATACGGCAAATGACAAAGAACGCTAACCCAAGACGGAGACCAATCCCAAGAACGTTCCTTTAAAACCAAGAGCGACGCATTCGTGACCAAGACCAAGACCGATGGTCCGAGACTAAGATTAAGACCGATGCCTTCGAGACTAAGACCAAGACCGCAGTTTTCCGGTCTCGAAACCGTCTCGATACCAAGACCGCGGTCTCGACCCGCCACCGCTAAAGAACTCACGGACGGAAACAGAACACGATGTGTCACTTGATCTGGAGTAAAGCAAATTCTGGAGTCCATGCGGAAACCGATAGTGGAGAATCGGCAACCGCCTGGATTCTGTTCTTGCACTCCCTCGTAATGTCCACCTTGCCTTATGTTCGCTGCCATAATCGACAACAGCATGAGAACCGGAAGTTTGGGAATCCGTGATCAGCTACATCTGGGTTCCTGTCATCCACAGATGATCCATCGTTTGAGCATGGATCCTCTGTTGCCTTGATGATGTCTCGCCCGGTTCATTACATGTATGTCCAGAAAGTTGTGTGATCCTAGACCCGTACATGTGGTGGAATGCGTGTATTATGAAAAAAGGTCAGGCAGCTTAGAGGAAGAAAAGACGATCAAACAATCACCATATGCTTCCGTATCATTCGATTGAGAATTTAAAAACCAGAATTAAAATTTGCCGCAGATGACGGGAATAATTACATCACAAAAACCGAGATTTTTCACGCTTCTGACCAACAGGCAACAGTGGCCTACATCTGAGACCATCGATGGCTTCCCGGCCTGACTTCTGCCTTTCGTGACGCCTGTCATCTCACCAATCATGGAACCTACAAGTATCTTTAGATACAATGCGCCAAAGCAGTCGAAAATGGTCGTCATCAGATCCATCTGAAAGTCCCAAGTCCGTTTGAACCATGAGACTTCAGATAAATTTCCGTCGGTAGGCCTACCATTTCGGAACGGCTCATAGTCTGGAGCAGATAAAGAGAGCAGCTGAGTGTAAAAAGGTAAGCGAGGCGAGGCCGAACGGACGGTTTCATTCGCTCAAGAGACCAATCAACGCAAACAAAGCGGAGAGCCAGCGACAGAATTTGCTGAGCATCTCTTAAACGTGTTGACTTGAGCGAAAATTATTGACTGAGGACGAATTATAACTTTATAAGACATTTTGAAAGTCATAAAATGTAAGTTTTTAATAGACGCTGTAAATAAGTTCTGTCACATTTTAATAGAATCAACAAAACATCAACAATTAAAGTCATCCAAAACTTAAACGAACGCCACTTGCTCAAGAACAGCAGGCCGTTAAGTCCCCGAAGCGTTACAAGCCACCTGCTCATAGCACCTCTGACCACCATAGCCAGGAAGAAGACGACCAACAATCATCTCTTCCAGTACATCAACTCACGCATCAGACTCGATCAGTGGCATGGTTTTATATGAATATGAGAAGCATAACGTTTGGATTGTTTAGAGTTATTGTTAATAAACATTTTTAATAATTGTAATGATTCTACCAGACCTTTCTTTTTGTGGAAAGCATAATGATTGCAATAACTATCGTGACCCGACAAAAGAGCGCCCGACAAAACAGCACCCGACTGTCCCGACATAAGGGCGCCTAACATGTATCTATAACGCGTTTGGACGGCGCTCTTGTGGGTTCCACGACAATTCGTTTACAGACATTTCGTCTGCCACACTTCGTCTAAGCAGGAGAAGAACTGACGAAAAGAATTCTGTTAAAATAGAACCTGGATCGATGAAAAGGGTACTTGTTAACGTGAAGCTGGACCGATTAAAGTTAATTATTTAAGCCTTAAACTGGATTGATGAAAATAATGCCTTTTAAGAAAACGGGAGTGCATCAATTTAGCTTCAAGTGAGACCGAATTCTATTGACCAACCCAGTTCCTAGTTAAACATACAACTTTTCATCAATCTACCCTCTAGTTAATGCCTTGTCTTGATCCTCGCTTCCATTTAGGCAGAAACATATCATCGCTTTCGCACCCACTCAAACGGCATTCTTTTCAGCTTCTAGTTATACTAAATTGCTTTCATCAATCCAGCTGCTTATATTTAAATAGAAATCTTTCCGTCATCCCCGCTTCTATTTAGGCTGAAACCCCTTTTATCATTCACCGTTTCTATTTAAACGACATTCCGTACACCAATCCAGCTTCTAGTTAGACAGAATTTTTTTCATTTATCCAGCTACTATACGGCAAATCAAACCCGCAGTAGATACTTGTTTGGCGCCCTTATGTCAGGCGCTCATTTGTCATGCGCTCTTTTGTCAGCGCTCATTTGTCTGACGCTCATTTGTCGGCGCTCTTTTGTCGGAATCTTTTGTCGGGCGCTATTTTGTCGGGGTCCCAATAACAATACCATCTCCATTATTCTTTGTTCTACCATTTTTGTTTCAAGCATTATTATTGCTATTATTACTTTATTTGATAATCATAATAATTATTGGCAAATAGGATTCTGAACATCTGGTTTTCTCGGCGGAGGGAGGGCGCAGAGCTGTGTGATGTCATATTTGAAGTGGGTTATGACTTTTGTGACGAGGGAGGGTCAAAAAATAGTTGGGTTAAAAATAATTTATTACGCTAAAAATGCAATTTTACCACGTTATTACTATTATTACTATCATTAATAATAATAACAATATTGATGATAATGATGATGATGACGATGATGATGATGATTATAATAATAATAATAACAGTGATTCGTAAACAGTTGATGCAATTCGAAGCAACGATTCAGAGGCACTGTGTGACAGAGAGTCAGCCCAGATAGGTCTGTACAAATAGAAAAGCCTTTAGGTTTTTCTTGAAAATGGAGAGCATTATCAAATTTCCTAATGTTAGGGATACACTGTTCTAGGTATGAGGAGGTGACGAGCTGAGGCTTTTGTTGCAGTTGACATCAGTGAAAGGTAAGGGCTCGACTTCCTGATGATCGGATATTTCTTGAAGGCTTGTTGTCATTAAGGAGTCCAGAGAGATAGGAGGGAGTTTTGTTGTGATGCAGTCCTAAGCGATAGCAGAGTTTTTAGATAAATAAATAACTTTTTAGATAATAAATATGGAAATATTATTTTAAAATAAGTACGAGTAAATAGTGGAAATAATATTAAAAAAAGCATCATGTAAGTACAATGTCCGAAATCGTAACTTTATTAAAGGAGCTAAATATGGCTACTGCCAGAGGCGTCGGTATCTTCTAAGTGATGGAGACAAACCTCCGGTTCTAAGTGTCAATAAGGCAACATATTCCCTCTAAGCCCTAAAAATATCCCCATTGTCAGAAATTGGAGGCATTTGCCTCCGGACCCCACCCTATCTGAACGCCTCTGGCTACTGCATTTGGATAGCGGATATTGGAAAAACTATTTTATGGACACCAGTAATTGATTATAATATATTAATTGGCTTGTTTTGTAATGATAAATGTATGGCTATATTATTAATACTTTGGTTGTTATGTTGATATCAATTGAAGCGTTCAGTGCAATAACCAGAGGTATGTCGGAAATAATGAGTTTTCGGAAAATGACTTCAAAGATTCCATACTTATAACTACGGCATCTAAGCCATTTGACGAACTATTGACAGGCGGTTTGAAGCACCATGTAACTTAAGATTGTATTTCACGAAATTGTTACAGGATGCAATGTGAAAGATAACATTATAATTTTTATACGACATTTTGCTTCATACGGGTAATTGCCATTAACAACACATTATCAGTATCGTTATGGGTAAGCTTACAGTAACAGGTTATGTCAACAAAGGTTGTTTTCTAGCAGCTGCAATATCACCACCGTTAGCCCAATTTTAGAGCAAGTAAGTGACAATAATCAGGTATATAGAATAACCTGATTGTTGCACCTGTTTATCACAAAGATTACAAGAAAAACGACGATGCTTGTTATCATGTACGGGATATTACATTAGAATAATAGTAGAATACTGCAAGCTGTATTGTAAATCATAAATATCACATATATGTTAACATAACATTATTCAAACTAGCTGTCACGACATCGACAATTTCCACCAGATTTGTAGGGTATATAATTGAAATAATGTTCACCGTGTGGCACGGTGGCTGGTTGATTAGAGCGGTCGGCCTGTAATACTCAGTATTCACTGAGTGAGCGGATTCGACCCTCGTCCCAGGCGTCGCTGTGTAGGCACCTTGAGCAAGTCTTTCCCGCATAATCGCTCTGTAGTACAACTGCAATTGTGCCGTCGAGGCGTGTGTGCACCTCTGAGCAATAAATGTTTGAAGAAGGGCGATATCAAATTTCAGCTACTCCAAGCGCTTCAATTGGTTTGTTTTGTAATGCTGGATGTCAATCAATCAATCAATCCAAGTGAATTTGATATGGCACCCCTTCAAGGTATCTACTCAGTGGCGCTTTCGGTCTGACTACGGCTGAAAAAACCGAATTTCCATTAAGAGAAAAATGCATGCGAGGAATTTTGCGGCAAGAGGCGCAGCTCTCGAGGGGAGACCATTCCAGATGGTCCGGCCAACCACTGAAAAAGCCTGATGTTGCATCGTGGATGAATGGATTAATTGCTAGAACACCTGTTTAAGGCATGTAAGTAGTTAATTTAATGGCCAAACAAACAAGCGTTCACATTTGATTCTTCTGAGCATTAACTTACATGCTGGCGTATTATCGTCATCCGTTGGATCCGAAGTTCGTTGCTTTGACAAAGACATGGTCCGAAATGAAGACGTGACTATGCCGAAAACAAAGTCGTTTCCTGAAACCTGGAATCGTTCCGGTAACACCAAAAATCAGGCAATCGACAGGAAATTCTGAGTAATAAGAATCTAAGGCGAAGCCCAATTAGTATTTGAAACAATTTACGATTTGAACACACCGTTGTAATACAGTATGAAAATTAATTATATCATCTTCTAGATACTGACGTCATTATGTGACGTCATATATAGGACATTACAAGGTCATTCTGGAAAATGTAAGCTCTTGTGTATTTCCGCTTATTTAGAAATTATGGCTGACAGAGCGCAGTAATTTACATATTTATCTTGATTTATTTAGCTTAATAATATCTGATTCGAGGTTACAGATAATAAGTTTATTAGTAGCTTATTTTGAATAGTAATAATAATTGTAGACCCCTAAGACTTAATCCTATATCCTCATGATATTATTTTCAGCCTTTCATCCTTTCATGATTTTAAAAATCATCCTATTAGTTGGAAAGAGTTTTAATTAGATCATTAACGTAATGTCCCTGCTAGGGACAAAAAAGAACTTCATACCAAGATTACTGTACAAAAACATCTATTAGACACCCTCATGTTCCCTAAGCGTCCACGGTTCCAACAGACTGAACGTTTCACAAGTTTAAGCCTAATAAACTCGATGGTGAGCGACTTCGATTCCTCTGTAATATGAATTTGTAATGTTGCTGCGTTTTGACAGTAATATTTCTTTCCAACAAACGAAGATACACAGGCCTACAAAATGAAGTATTTTATCTGTAGTAGGCCTACTTTAATTAGGAAAAATCGAGTCAATAATAGGCCTATACACGCCTAGATAATAGGCTAAATACTTGATAAAGTAACTGGTCAATGTGGTCATGGTCTCAGCAGTGTGGGCTACAGTACTGTAACCGTGATAATTCTGTACATTACATTACAATAGATAGCCGGATGAGTCACGGGAAACGTATCCACATCTTCCACGTGGCGGCTGTGACGATTATATACAGCCAACTCATCGCTGTCACTCTCACACGATCTTCTGTTTAACTCTGTACAAGATACGTGGAACAATGAGAGAAAGACGAATTCAAGCCGACTGTAGTTCTTTAGTCTTAGTTTTGTTACTGTACTTTGTGTCGAACCAGGAGGTTCGGTTTTCAAAGGCCGACCGACTGTAACCGTGATAATTCTGTACATTACATTACAATAGATAGCCTCGAACAATTTATATATATATAGATCATTATTATACATTAGTTTCAGATGAACATTCACTAATTCAGACAGTATAGGTTCTGTCAGTCACTCGTGTAGGCTCTAGCAGTTACAGTCAACCCACATTCTAGGGATACCTTGAGTGGTCAGTAGTTGGCCAATCAAAGTAGTTTGTTCTAGGATAGGCCAGTTTCCTCTTTGGCTGAGGAAACTCACTTATAAGCTACAGCACTGTTAGGAACTTGGCAGTCTGACTTCCGAAGAACTCTAACTATCTTGTCAGGCTCGTCAACTCGTATCATCTTAGGGTTTGGACATTATCATCTCACCCATACTCGCATTAGTAAGTACATGTAACAGTTATGTATTAGTCACAATCATTATATATATATTATTATTATTACCTCTTCTTCTCTGTATTTAATAAAGATAGTTTGTATCTGAACTATCATGTGTCTACTCTTCATGTGTAGCTATTTTCCCCTAGCATAATCTACTCGTTAACATCTGATATAATAGTAGAGCTAGTCTAAGTAGAACCTTCTGCGTTCTTACATGGTGGAGAACTACAACGAACCGTACCTTTCTTTCACGGTTTTATACACTTCCCCTATCTAATCTTAGCTTAATTGTACCAGCACAGTTCTATGTGTCCATCGTAATCACTCCCCCATAGCCATCGCGATCACCATTTTTTTAATTTCGCACTCATATCGCACCGTTCATCGTTTTCACCGCTAATTGAATTGTCTTTATCAGTTTTTCTCTTATCAATCATCACCTCACAACAGGCGTTTCGTATTATTAATCCGTCGCGTGATTTCACCGCCTCGCAAAGTTCGTTCAACGTTCATCAGAAGTTTCACAACTTCTCACCACCAGACGAACGGTCTCATCCATCAATCTACAGCTAGTTACGCTACTTCCAATCACCCTCTCGAGTTCCTTCCGCACACCACGGACAGCCGGACCTCACGGACGGACGTCTCATCGCCATTTCCGATACCTGGGCGTTCAGCTCATCACTTACAACGTCAGGTAAGTCTAAATTTATTCTTCATCCCTACACGCATACAAACACAAATTCTTGTGCACAGCCTCACATTCAAACACTACTTGCTTACCAGTTTCATTGACTATATTACTCCTATATTGCATAACTATGTCCTCTCAACACGTCACCTACATTCACTCATTTCCTCTGGCATAAGTTATTTTGATTTTCACTCGTGGCTGATCACTCTGATCGTTTTTACTCTCCGCCGGCGATAACCATCGCTCGATGAGACAACTTATTTAGCGCCAGACAGCACCAGCCACGATAGATTCTCGCTAACATCACAGATTCCTTCATCGCTCATCAATCACATAAATCCATTCACACTTCCACACACACATATATATAGCGCCACCCTTCCGGGTATTACATCCCGTAGAGTTCCCAACCAGTGCCAGTCAGCAGGAACATTTTCGTGTACAAGGGACTCTCATTGTTGTTACACATTTAACGAGTTCCACACTAGTTTTACGGTTGGCAATCCATTAGACTACCAACTTCTATAACGCATAATGGCCAACCAATCCCCACCAAAGATTCTTTTCGATCCCAGTAGACTTGTACGTTCCTATGGTGGACCTAGTCATAACACAAGAAGCAAGCTTCAGTCAATAGTTGGTCCATCATCTGTCGAAGTTAACTTACAATCATCTGCACCCCGCACACCACGCCGCCTTGATCATCCATCTCGTTTAAATTCACCTCTTGAAGAATTCATGTCTAAGACCCCTCCGCACATTTCGCCCAGAGAGGGAAGGTCTGATCATGATTTACACACAACAGGAGGTCGGTTAACCTTCTACCCTACGACCATCCATTACGAGCTATCTTCGCCCACACCACCGTCTGTTCATTATGACCTGCAACAGATTCCCTTCGTTACCTCCCCACAACACACAACTGACCAAATTTCCGACCACTCCGTACCACCTCGACCTTCACAGCAGAAACTATCAGAGCCCGACATATCTGCCTGGAATGTACCCACAGCTGTTCACGAACCACCGACATCCCCAACACCGGGTGAACCATCAATTATAACAGCAGTGGAATGCCGCATTGATGCATCGCCATCCCCTATTCATTCTCTCTCTTTACCGACCAACGTTCAGTCGAACAGGCCTAATTCTATCGTGGACCACAATCCATCGATCGTCCTTCCAGCGGAATCCCGATTCTCCCGACCGCTGGCACCAATTTCAGATTGTGGCCAACATATTAATTTGCAGAACCGCAAGGAACTCCAACGCAGCCCTTCCCCTCCACCCATCACAACCGGCGTTACCGACTCACACTCAGATAACCGATCTCATCTAATGCGGACCACAGATGTCGGTCCATCATTTAATCATTTTTATCCGTTACCATCTTCAAACACCGTCGCCTTCCGCGAAACTCATCAGCGACCATCAGCACCATCCTATCCCGTCCCCCAACAGGCACCCACACATGTGGACTCCACTAATCCTGGGACGATGCAGTTGGAACTTAGCAACTACTCACAAACATACGAGCATCACCCTCCACACCCTTCTTTAAGCGAGTCGCTATGGCAACCGTCTAGCAACAGAACTTGTCCATCAATAGAGAAGGAACAGGGTCCCATGCGGACATACCATCAACCCTCATACCCCACTACGGTCCCTCAGCCACATACATTGGATCCCTACGTCATATCGTCATCACAACCACCAGCCGTCGGTTATCGTTCATCAGTAGTACAGTTAAGGAGTACCCAGTACAGTCAACCACTACCTGATTATAGGGAGCCCTCACGACACACACAGTCGTTTCAACACGACATACAGCGTGTAGGAGACTATTATCCAACGCCATCGTTGAATCCTCAAATAGTGTACGAACACGGTGGTTCAGTCATGGGGGGTAACTTCCACCCACCGCTGCAACACGATCTGCACCATTCAGAAGAACAGTTTACAGTACCTCCGTTGACACAGCAAGTCGTAGGCGCAGGATACTACGCGATAAAGGGGGACAAGAACATCCTCCCACCACCAAATCCCACGCAAGTAGCTAACACTTGCCCCATTGCATACACAATCGAAGGGAACAGGGACGTCCCTCTGCCACCTCACACGTCACAGGTGACGGATACTCCCACACACACCGCAAGTGGGGACCCTCCCACCCTTACAACACCGCACATCGCTAGACGCCATGTTGTAAAGTCTGGCCTTTTCCTCCCTTCCCCCTTCGAGGGACTCAAGGATGAATGCCCGCGTTCGTTCCTAAGGTCGTTCAAGTTATGGAGTCGTTTCCAAGACTTAGACACTCAAAATTGCGTTGACGCATTTGCGCTTTCCCTACGGGGCAATGCCGCATCGTGGTATGCCACGTTGGATCGCAATAGTTTCACCACTTTCAACAACTGGCAGAGTTGTTCATTAAACGTTTCACTCTTTACCAAAAACAGTGGAAAGTGACAGCTGATTTGTGGAACTCCCGTCAGCGCGAGGACGAGACCGCGGCAGATTTTATTACACGTTTACTAGCGAAGGCAGAAACGCTGCACCTGGATAAAGATCATACGTACATGATCCTCCTTAACGGGCTATCCCCGACCGTTCGACATGCGATTTTACAACGCGGATCGAAATCAGTTGAGGACATTCTCGAAGCGGCTTCGATTTGTGAGATTGCACTCGGGCCAGACCCTCAAAACTCTTCCCAGATTGCACACACCTTAAAACATATACAGGACAAATTGGAGGAAATCACTACACCTCAGGTGGCAGCAGTCAGACCACCCCAACGCGACAAACACGTGTCCTTTGACATACAACCAACTGAGCAAGCGTACCGCTCATTTGGTCGTCATTCTAGGGAAGCGTCACCATCACCCGTACATTCGACCTACACACCTTACCACCCACAAGAACACCAACAACCCCCAATACAACAATACAGTAGGCAAATAACTCAGCAACAACGCTACCCACAGCCAACTTACCAACCATTCGATAGATCACCACCACAGCAACGTTATCATACTCATACAGCACAACAACCTGAATTCACAGACAATGCCCCCGGACAACAGCCCAGCGGCACTTGCCCCAACTGTGGAGCCGCACATAGGAGAGGAGACTGTCCTGCCTTCGGGATACAGTGCACTTTATGCAACAGGAGGAACCACATCGCTAAAATGTGTCGTTCCGGTAGACGACCTTCCATATAGCAATTACCGCAACACCCGTCACCCTCTTCGACGGACTTACATAGTAAACCACACCAGGCCATCAAACAACAACGTCATAGTTGCGTACCAACGACGACAACACCATCAATCTCATATTCATCATCATCAGTATCATCAGCACAACAACAACAACGACTACAACAACAACAACGACTACAACAACAACAACGACTACAACAACAACAACTACAACAACAACTACCACAACAACAACTACAACAACAACCACAACAACAACTACCACAACAACAACAACTACAACTACAACAACCACAACAACAACAACTACAACTACAACAACCACAACAACAACGCTTACAACAACAACAACAACCACTACAACAACAACAACAACGACAACAACGACAACGACAACAACAACCACAACGGCAACAACAACAACAACGACAACAACAACAACAACAGCTCCACCCACAGCACCCACAGCCACAACAACCACAACGTCGAAAACGAGTACGAACGCAACAACTCGAACGGGTATTCGTACGCGACCAGCGACAACATCGTTGCCCTGCATCATCAACGAACGTAGCCGCACCATCATCATCATCGACCATAACCACACGCGACTACAATCATCACTCCGACCTCCGTAACCACTACAACACATCATCGCCACGATCAAACACGAACACAACGGTGATTCCAGCCGCACAATCAACGATGTTAACCACGTCGACAATCACAACTACAACAGCGATACCAACTGTTCAATCAACTCCGTCATCATTACCACCAAAAGCGGAAGTCATCAGAGCTACACGCCCAACATCGCAAGCCACACATAACCACTCACGACAAACACACTTGAACACACGCGGACAAAACCATCGTTTTGTCTCGCACACATCTCCACTTTCATCCACAACATCGTCGTCGACTCGAGTACGTTTATTCGAGGACAGACAGCACAACTTGGCAGCTTCACATGACCAACAACCAGCCGTGTGCCAGAAATTCAGCACTACCGGCGAAATTTCAGTTTTCATTTTCAATCAACACAGGTCAACACTTGTGGACACTGGTGCTTTTTATTCTGCCATCAGTGAAAGAGTGTACAATCAGCTGCCCAAACACCATCAAAAACTTCTTCCCGTTGAAGATATTAGGTTATGTGCAGCTGATCGCAAACCGATCAAATTGCTCGGCAGACTTTCTCTGCCCATACAAATTCAGGGTTTAACCATACATTTTGATTTCTTGGTGATTCCCCAACTTGTCAACCCCGTCCTCCTTGGAGCCGATTTTCTGCATCACACGCAAGCCGTGATCAATTATCGTAATCGTACTGTCACGTTTTTCAATGACCTCTTGACGGTTGGCTTGTGTCTTAAACACGAGAAACCCATAGGAGCCATTTTGCATTTGCGATCTTCAATTTCTGTAGCACCGCGCAGCGTACTTCTAGCGCCGGTCCACATCCCCCCACATTTTCAAGGTCAAGCCGCGATAATTCAACCGTTACAGATAGCGCCTGACCAGACCTTTCTAGTGGCTAACATATTAGTACAACCTAGTAACTGTGTCTCGATCATTAACATACTTAACCCCACGAACACCACCGTGACCTTGCCCAAGAGATTCCCCATCGCTTTCATCCAACTCGCAGACGCCAGCTCACTACAGTCTCCGATTACTACACCACCCACGAAATCTTCACCTACACCACTGGCTGCCACAATTGGACCAGTCAGCTCGCGACAAAATTCTACAAGATATCGGACTTCAGATCGATGCAGATAAGCTCACCTCCGATCAATTCCACCAGCTTTCCGACACGCTCTTCGAACACAGACACCTTTTCACCACTGACGTTTCCAAATTACCTGGAACAGACATTATTTGTCACCACATCGAGACCACCGGCAAACCAGCCATGCAGCGTCCTTATCGCCATTCTCCAGCAGCTAGAGTTGAAATCGAAAGACAAACAGAAGAAATGGTTAGGTGTGGAATCGTCAGTCCTAGTGACACCCCATGGAACGCTCCAGTGATACTCGTGGCCAAGAAAAATGACCTTTGCCCTCGTTTCGTCATTGACTATCGGCGGCTTAATGCACAAACGACCTCCACTACGTATCCCCTACCGACCTTAGACACTATCCTGGATCAAATGGCAGACAGCCACCCAGAATATTATAGTGCCATCGACTTGAAAAGTGGTTACCATCAAATCTTCCTTGACGAAGAATCACGACGGAAAACAGGCTTTGTCACGGCATCTGGAGCCTACCACTTTAACCGCATGCCTTTCGGCTTGTCCGGAGCGTCTCAAACGTTTCAGAGGCTCATGCACACGGTATTCCGAGCCGAATTAAATCAATTCGTCCTTTGTTATTTGGATGATTGCTTAGTGTACTCCAAAAGTTTTCCACAACACCTGCAACATCTGCAACAAGTTTTCACTCGTTTCAGAGAAGCTCGACTAAGACTCCACCCCAAAAAGTGCCAGTGGGCCCAGACCAAGGTCAAATTCCTGGGTCACATATTGTCTGCGGAAGGTATCGCAGTTGACCCCGCAAAGATTGATACTGTCACCGGCTTTCCAACACCACAGAATGCCACACAAGTCAAACAGTTTCTTGGGTTGAGCTCCTACCATCGTCGGTTTATCCAAGGATACGCCAAGATTTCCGCACCACTCAACGAGTTACTAAGGAAGGACATTAACTTCCTTTGGACGGACGCTTGTCAACACGCCTTCGAGACCTTAAAGACTGCCCTAACCACTGCACCGGTACTTGCTTTTCCGGACATGAATCGGCCTTTTGATCTCACGATCGACGCATCAGCACAAGCAGTCGGTTTTATCCTTAGTCAGGAGGACGCCGCCGGCATTTCACACCCCATCGAGTACGGTGGAAGAAATCTTCGCGGGTCCGAGAGAAACTACATGATCACTGATTTAGAAGGACTCGCTCTTGTCACTGGAGTGAAACGTTTCCACCAGTACCTCATTAACAACACCTTTACCGTATACACAGATCATATTAGCCTCAAGTGGCTGAATCTCATGAAGGCAACTTCCGGCCGAACTACTCGTTGGGCGTTGTTACTACAAAATTTTAATTTCAATGTGTTACACAAGCCCGGAACACAGAACGCAGCGGCAGATTGTCTCTCTCGCCGCACTTACGAGGACACTCCTCCTCCTGCAGCAGACGATGTTTTCGCTAATGACGATTTATACCTCAGACCTCTAGTTCCCCCGGACGAATCTAATGACGCCATAGACGCTGATTCAAATACGATGCTCGATCAGTCTGCTGTAGAATTTCACACTAAGGTTCACGCAGTTAGTGACTATGTGTTATTCGATGCACAACTAGACATTCGCAAGGCACAGTCTGAGTGCGCTGAACTTAGACCGTTACTCGAGTATCTAGCGTTTAATCTTTTACCTAGCGACAATAAGTCTGCACGAGAAATCATTTTACATGCTGAACACTTCGTCTTAAGTGACAGTATTCTAATGAGGTTCTTCAAACCACGTGCAAAACGCACCGATCAGTCAGTCACGATTCTCAAGCAGATAGTGATCCCTGCGTCGTTACGTCGACTAGTGTTGGAGCAGTGCCATTCACATCTTGGGCATTCGGCGATAGACAGGTGTTACCTAGTCTTACGTGCTCGTTTCTACTGGAAAGGAATGTACCAAGATCTGCTTCAGTTCATTACGAGTTGCGACATTTGCCAACGATCCAAACAGGGACCAGTTTCAACTCGCGCTCCACTTCACCCCATACCCGCAGCAGGCCCATTCGAGCGCTGGCATTATGATTTTGCTGGACCCTTGCCAACCACGTCCCAAGGGCACAAATACATCTTACTTTTTGTGGATTCCTTGACAAAATACACGGAAATGATCCCAACAGTTGACCAGAAAGCCACCACCGTGGCCACAGCGTTGTATAACCACATCATCACTCGGTATGGAGCACCGAAATTTTTGGTCTCCGACCGTGGGAAGTCCTTCATGGCGACTGTGGTCAAGGACTTATGTTCTCGGTTCCACATCCAACGCCTTCTCACTGCCTCTTATCACCCTGAGACTAATGAGCAGGTTGAGCGCTACTGGAGAGTTATCTGGGCAGCACTACGATCTTACTGCTTAACCCAGAAAGAATGGGATCTGTACATACCCGCCGTTCTTCACGCATTGCGTGCAACTCCGTCCTTATCCACCAAATACTCCCCCACCTTCCTCGCATATGGACGCGAGATGAACCTACCGCTACAAACAGGGCTCATCAAACAAACTCCGGAGAAAATTCATTGGACCTTACTACATCGTGCAGTGTGGCGCGCGTGACACGTATTTTTTGTGTAACGCCCACACGAACAAGAGTCTGCAGGCACCAGTACACACTAATCGCCTGAAAACCTTTGTCGACAACCAAGATTTATTGTTTGCACGGTTCCAGGACCTCATAGCGGCACCTACGCCGCCGGTCACTGACTCACAAAGCACGTCACTATCCGACACAGTCATTACTCCACTGGATACTTCTACTCCAGTTCCGGATCCAGTCACCGTTCCTCCTACGCCGGATGACCAAGCATCGGTATTGGATCCGCACCCGATCGACACTCCATCGGACGACCTCGCATCGACAGCCGTCACCGACCAGAATCCGATGCAGGACCTTCTTCTTGATGACGTCGTTCTCCCATCCTCGTCACCACCCTCTACCAGCCAACCACCTCCTGCCATGACCCCGACCCCCACTGCTTCTCAGTGGTATCAAGCCAACCGGCTATTGGGCTGCAAAATTATAAATGGCACCCGGCATTATCGCGTAGAGTGGCAAGACACGACTTACCCACCTTCGTGGCAGTCAGAACAGAATGTTTCAGATGCTCTTAAGCACCATTACCATCTGACACACACCTTACAAGGTCGCAAACGCAAAAGGGCCCTTACTCCGTAGACGTTATTTTCATTTAGTATTTCCAAGAACTAGTTCGTTTATTATCATGATATTACATTATTCCCTCTATTACTTATTATTATCTCGTTGCGGACGCGCGACTTCTAAATTCAATCTTTGTTTCTATTGGTCACATAATTGTCGGATCGGTATTGTTTGGTGGACTTGATCAACCTCCTCGCATGCTGCATATTCACAATTGTTTGATCTTTGTAAACGAGATTCATCCACCTCAAATTTTGCTATCACACCACACACCCGATTATTATTCTTTTCACCATTTCCGTCTTTTATTATCAACATTATTACTAATTGTCATTATAACGTCGCACAGCGAGTCCTCACCCATCGTGTCTCGTGTCATTTTGTGTTCATAAACACCATTTTCAGTCTTTCACTGATATTAGACTTCTTTTTCGATTCATTGCCATTTTATCGACTTTTCAGACATGTAGTCCCTTCTCTAGAGCATTTCGCTTATTGACCTTATTGTCAATCCTTCAGATTTTATTTTCGTTTTCTTCAACTCTCCCTGAGTTGCATCATATTTCTGTTACTTCCTCATCTTCGTTAGGCATAGTTTCGCAACTTCGGAACGCATTAGCATTACGGTGTTTCAGCGTTTTAAAACTGCTGCAATGATAGCTCATGATCATGTTTGTGTTTTATTTTTACGACATGGGTTACACTCTTTCTACGTGACTCTTTGAACACGCTTTATGGATGAGCACTGTCACCTTTCAATCAACCGTGTCGGCTGTGCATTTCACATACCGCTAAGCTCATACATCGTCGCTTCGTGGTACGTTTGTACGACGATATGACTTCCATTTGTCTGAAGTCGTTTTCTGTAGCGACGCGTTTTCAGGGCGACCATGTTATAGTCCCGTAGTCTTCGTGTTTGTTTGGTTTACGCTTACATATTTCTGCGCGCTCTTTTATGACCATTTCTTCTTATATCGTGTTTTTTGCTTTTGTTCTGTTTGTTTCTTTTTACGGACCAGGCGGCCCGGTTTTCAGCGGCCAACCCCCGATAAGTGTGAACTTATTTATTTATATAACTTCAGAGTTGTCTGAATAGACTTAGTTTTCGTGTGCCTTATTGATACGCATATTTACTTTTAAGCGTTTGCATATTTAATCATTTAATCATACATTACCTAACATTATCGATACATAGCAAAAACTATGCATAATAATTATTATTATTTTAGAAGATCTATTTGTTCACTTAATGTCTAAGATCAACTTCGTCGAACATGCGAGAATAATTTCAGCTTGCAGATCGTGACAAAAATTAATGTGCCACGCCTCATATGTTTTAGTTCGAGAATTCGATGCTTAACTTTTGTATCGCATTACTAGTCATTCATGATAAGCATTTAGGTTTACCTCATGGCTTAACTTCTGTATCGTCTTGTTTCTACACTGCATTACATATTCCTATTTTCCGCGTTCTTATTTACATTGCGTGTTTTAACATTTCTGAGTGTGTTTTCATTTCATGTTATACTCGTGTCGTGTTATCCTTCGACTTGAATCCGTCTACGGATGAGTCACGGGAAACGTATCCACATCTTCCACGTGGCGGCTGTGACGATTATATACAGCCAACTCATCGCTGTCACTCTCACACGATCTTCTGTTTAACTCTGTACAAGATACGTGGAACAATGAGAGAAAGACGAATTCAAGCCGACTGTAGTTCTTTAGTCTTAGTTTTGTTACTGTACTTTGTGTCGAACCAGGAGGTTCGGTTTTCAAAGGCCGACCGACTGTAACCGTGATAATTCTGTACATCACATTACAATAGATAGCCTCGAACAATTTATATATATATAGATCATTATTATACATTAGTTTCAGATGAACATTCACTAATTCAGACAGTATAGGTTCTGTCAGTCACTCGTGTAGGCTCTAGCAGTTACAGTCAACCCACATTCCAGGGATACCTTGAGTGGTCAGTAGTTGACCAATCAAAGTAGTTTGTTCTAGGATAGGCCAGTTTCCTCTTTGGCTGAGGAAACTCACTTATAAGCTACAGCACTGTTAGGAACTTGGCAGTCTGACTTCCGAAGAACTCTAACTATCTTGTCAGGCTCGTCAACTCGTATCATCTTAGGGTTTGGACATTATCATCTCACCCATACTCGCATTAGTAAGTACATGTAACAGTTATGTATTAGTCACAATCATTATATATATATTATTATTATTACCTCTTCTTCTCTGTATTTAATAAAGATAGTTTGTATCTGAACTATCATGTGTCTACTCTTCATGTGTAGCTAGTTTCCCCTAGCATAATCTACTCGTCAACATCTGATATAATAGTAGAGCTAGTCTAAGTAGAACCTTCTGCGTTCTTACAGTACTGTTATTTGTGGCAACGATACGATTTACAAAATAATAAATTTGAATTAAAATAGTAGATTCTAAGTATGTCCCGGAAGGACGCATCCGGGACATACCCTATCAATTCCGTGAACAATCCGGGACAGGTTTTTGATGTTGTGTTGACCTCAAAGTACATAGTTACGTAGCTATAGGTCTCTGTTTGTTTGGTAAGCAGTGACGTGCGATCAGTCAATCGGTTGGTCGGTCGGTCGGTCGGTCGGTCGGTCGACGGGCCGTAAGTTGGGTCGGTCGGATAGTCACTGTCTACAATTCTACATTGAACACGCGATGAGTCATCAACAATAGAGTCTTCAACAAAATGCATAGGAGCGACGACTTATACTCGCCGCCGAAAACGCACTCAGTTTGTCGTATCTTTTGGGTACCGTACCGTTGAAGAAAGACGTACAGCCGAACGGACCGACAGAAGGCTGATGTACGCCTACATTTAGCTGAGCCTATAGAACTGGTTGGCGGTGACAAAGTCCGGCGCCGCAGGAGATGAGATAGGGTGGACCAGACAGTCGGCCATCTATTAGCAATGAATGCATCTATCCAATTTCACGCTATGGCCACCGTTCGTCGATGGGGTTACCCTGTTTTAGCAGAACCAGAGAAGCAGGAGAACTAATTGTTAGCAATAAGACAATGTATTACATGATCCAAGAATCAGATGATGTTGAGCTAAGATATGCGTCTGAGAAGACAGATGCATTGGGTACTGACAGAAAGAAAAAGCCACCGAATCAGGCAGATTGGTGACGCACACGTAGGCCTAGGCCTACACACATAGATGACAACGAAGTCAAATAAAGTGGCAAATAAACGGTGAGGGTTTCGAGCAGTGGTATTTCGTACGATAGTTAATGAAGTAGACTTGGGGCAATCAGAAATGCGGCTTCCGCACTATAAAATTATTAGCGTAGGCCTAAGCCCATAGACTATTAATAAAAACACAAAGCATAATAGTTAGTTGACATAATCAAGACGCTGCACTGAGTGTAGGGCCTATAATTAGTTTTAATTTCATGGGAAAAATCGATAAAGTAGCGGGAAAGCAAAAATACCGCTTACGTATAGTATACAATTTCCGACGGATGACGACTCGCGTCCATTGCTTTTAACTTAGCTTATCCACCGTGCATTTCTTCATCATTATGACACGATACGATGCTTTAGTGTTGTTGGTTAATTATAAATACCGTGCATTCTTGTGGTGGGCGGTAAATATATATTTATGGGTCTAGAGAAAGATGGACAATGCGATCTTAAAAAACAGACAAAGCAGTCAATCTCTGATGGTTGACTGGTTCTGCTGATCAGTCAAGCAGAGCTGAGGCACAATTCCTCTTTTCTAATTATCCAGATTGTGGACTATTAAAAGGCAGAGCCTGGGCCCGATTCTGAGAAGTATGGAAATCACAGGTCTCTGTCAAAGCACTCGGAACGATACGCAAGGTTACCCTGCGGGTCCATGATGAGGTTCGAGAGACCATATATTACATTTCTGACCCGAGGCAGAACTTAACAGCGTTGACTGCCTTGACTCTCAAAAGAAAGTGGTTAGCCCTGAACTTTCCTTGACAGAAACTGAAACTTTTATGCAGAAGGACCAGAGAATAATCGCTTTACGCTGAAAGTAGGCCGCTCAAGGCATCGTACTTGGCTGGAGTCAGCCTCGCCATGGAAGAAATGACGTCCGGGCGGAGATTGCCAGAGTACCTCCACATGGTTTCACGTTTTGACTCGTCAATCAAGAACAGAAAATGCCTTATAAGAACGCTTTCAAACGTAAAAAATTTCCGTCAGTCTCATACAATTGCTAGCTATCAGCAATCTTTACAACAGTTAGGCCGATGTTGTTGCATTACGTAATCACAGATTTAACAATACCTTGTCAAGACGCATTCTGCAGAGACGCTTCCAATCTGTATTATAACAACAGAAAATCAGGATCAAACAGAATGTGTCCAAACGCGTATAGAATGCAGCATATAATTTTATAGGA